>JAFIRS010004030.1:0-103418 GCA_018342105.1 Gonioctena quinquepunctata | reverse complement strand
AGTTATTGGTCAAGTTGATAGATGTAATCCGAATGGTCTATCATTCAAATTTTAATCTGTGTGGGATAGAGATTTTTTAGGAGGTAGAGAAATGCAGAGCAAATTTTTATTGAAAAAAAAAGAGCCTTAAAACCATGCTGAAACTAAATTCAAGAGAATCATGTGGGAAATTCAGTAGTCTTGAAATATTACACTTGTAGGAGTCATATACAAGAACTCTTATTTTTCCTTTTAGAAACAAACATTTTTTGAAAATAGTTCCCAAAAAATGTATATAACACTGAAATTTTGATTATGTGTCCCAAAACATAGACAACTGTTACAGAGGGGACCCCTTTTCATCAAAGCTTAAAATGTTAAAAACCCCCACCTTTAAAAACAAATGAATAAATTTGTGAATTAAAAAAGATTCTACTAAAAAAAAAAATCTTATCCATTGCTAATCCCGCCATATTTTTGATTGACCCATCTTGTGGCGAGTTATTTCTTTTTTTGATTATTTTGATGTGATTATTCTCCAGAAATAAAGATATTTATTATTATTATTCACAAGACTAATTCTGACGGCCCCCCATCGCATAGCCCCGCTTAAAATATATATGGAAATTTAAAAAAAACAACGGGATCGGAATGTTCCAAACCCCAAATTTCTTGATCCAAAGTCTAATTTTTAATTCATTTGGAAAAAAAATTCATTCAAACCCCTAAAAAGAGTCTTAGCGAGGTAAACTAAATAAATAAGCTGTTCAAAGTTTCCTTTATTTCTCCCCAAAATTTTTCGTAACCGTCGAATAACTTTAAAAATACTTAATAATTTTCCGATATATACTTGGCCTTTAAAAAAAATGTAGATGTGATGACTGAGGATATTTTACTTTGTCGATAATTGTATATGTATGTGAAAAAATTTGGATATTTTCCTTTCAGTGTAAAAAAAGGAATTTTGATGGACCCCGTTGATTGAAATTGATAAATTTTTTTTTTTTCAGTTATAATACCCGTTTTCAGTTCCCTTTTGTTCTAAATTTTTCTTAAATAAATTTAAAAGACAGTTTTAAAAAAAACATTTTAAAAAAAAAACTGTATTTTTTTAATAAACCCCCCGAAGAAAGAACACACTAAGATCCCCAAAACCCTGGTGTATAAAATTGATTCGATTTTGTTTAGATTTTATAGAGATTCCGGTCCCCCAAATTTTTTTTCAATAGATGGTGACAAATTGAAATTCAACGAATTGGATCTTTTGGCCATTCAAAATGATTCCCCAAACCCTTGGAACCTGACATGATGCGGAATAGGAATATAACTTATGAAATTCCAACCAATTGGAAAATTTGAAGTTTTCAACCGATTGAGGTTAGATTTGTGAATTTTATTTCTGCAAAAATCAGTTAAATTACCCAAAGTTTTTTTATTCATTGAAATGGATCGTGTTTGTTGTTGTGGTCATACAGGATGTCGTTTTTTTCCAAACCCAATGCGGGAGTGAAATTGCTAATATAAACTTTTAAAAAAATTTATGAACAATAGTGGATTTTTTTTTCCCATAATTAAACTTGATAGTTCCCTTAAAAACAAAAGGTTCCTTTAAAAAGGTTTAAATGAAAAAAAATAAATTCCCCAATTTTTTAAAAAGAACCAAAGTTCAGTTAAAAAAATTGGGCAATTTCTAGTCAGGTTCTTTGTTCGAAGGGTTCCATAAAGCCCATTGATTTCAGTGTTGCCCAGTTTTATTCGCTTATTCTTTTTAATTGATAAACCCAAAATTTGGAATTTGTTTATTCAAAAAAATTAACAAGAGCTTAGAAGTTTGACGATAACGCATAATATTTTCCTTTTTAAGAATTTTTCTGGAGTTCAAACGGCCTGGTCCTAAAAGTTTGGTTGTGATATATTTTGATTTTTTGGGTAAATTTAAGTCCCAAGATTTTAAAATTTTTTCCCAGCAAATCTCTCACGAGCATAAACTTTGGCCCCAATTACTTGAGGAGATATGATGCCCTTTTTCATGTAAAAAAGGTTTTTTTTTTAAACTCAAATTTAAGTTAAAGTCATGGGATTTTTTACCCAATACGATGTGTTTCCAACTTATGGGGTTTGAATACAAACATAATTAAAGGTAAAAAATAGTGAAAAATGATCGAAATGCCCCCAAAAGAAACCCCTATTGATTTACATTAAAGTTAAAAACGAAATTGATTTCAAAATGAACAGTTGATTACCGTTTTGGGAAATTTGCCCATTAAGTTAAAAAAAAAAATTCCCACATTCAATCTTTAAAAACCAAAAAAAAATATTATCATTTGAATTGCTGAATAGATAACATTTCATGTAAAAAGCTTAAAAATTTCCCCAATTAATTATAAAATTTCCAAATTTTCAAGAATATACAAATAAACAAGATTCATTGATTGTAGGAGGAAAATTTACTTTATGACTATCCACGATTGTATAGATTTCCAAGGGAAAAAATAAATTACATTATAGCATTTTTTCAGGAATTTAAATTATTTTCCTTAGTAGTTTGAGGGGTTGAATTTAAGGCCCTTCGTTTGGAAAACAGGAGAAAACATGATCAAGGATAAAAGAAAAAAAATATATGAAAGGGGGGAGCGAAGTCTTGATGAAAAAAAAAAATAAACAATTGGTTTCCTTTGAACACAAGGGTTTGAGAATGTTTGGTTTTTTTTTCATCTTAAAAATTATTTTCATGGCACCGCCTTTGTAATCAATTGATTTTCGGGATTCAATTTGATCCCAAACAAAAAAATGATAATGACACATAAAATAGGTATAGACAAATATTTTTCACCAAAAAATATTTTATTGACGATTTTTAAAAACCATTTTTCTCTTTTTTCCCCAAACAAACACCTACTTATATTTTATTGAACCTATTTAAATAGTGTTTTATTATTAATATTTCCAGTTCAGCACTCCAAGACAAATCCATTGATTCCAGAACCAGTTTCAGAAAAGGTGGATGAGCAAACCAATCCAAATTCTGAACACTAAGGCAATACTCATGTCATGTGAAGAATTCCACAAAGACCTTTTCAAAATGTTGATGGGTTGTTATTCAGTCAGAATGAATGATTTTGCTCAGAAGTTTTTTGCAGGTATGCTAGAGAGAGACAGAGATGGCATAATTACTCATGCATAGAACAGAAATTAAAAAAAATAATTTAAAACTGTATTGTTTTAAGAACCTCATGAAGAAAGAAACACTTTTTTCTTTTTATATTTTACAACTCAATAGTATATTAGGTGCTTGTTCACAATTACATTGTTCAACATTCGAAAAGTTGGAAGAAATGTAGAGCCGAATTCTGGCCAAGAAATGTGGGTACACAAGGAATTTTTTTGTCGACAACGAGAGATGGATTTTTTTATCCTGAATGACCCAAAGGTACACAAAGTAAGATAAAAGCAGAAATAGAACCAATCAAAACGAACGTCAAATAGCAAGGTAAAAAATACAAAACGAACTTAAAAAAAAATATCAGCATTATACACCAGAATGTCCAATCAATAGGAAATTGTGTAGAGGAAATACAGGAACTGCTGAAACAGCATGTAAACCGCCATTTTTATGTTTGACAGAGCACTGGAAAACAAACCACAACTAGAGGTACACAAGTTGAAGGATTCAAACTGGTCTCCTGCTTCTGCAGACAGCAAGAAAACGGCCATGGAGGAAGTGTGGGGTAAAAAGATTAGATATTCTCTATGTCTGTAGCATGGCAGACCAAAAGTACAAAGAAACATATAATCAAGAAAAAAGAAAAAATAACAGCAAATTGAAACGGAGAGGGGAAAAAATTATAAAACAAAAGTAAAACAATCCGAAAAATAAATCTAAAGCGGTATGGGAAGTTTGAGAGATATTAAAGGAAAAAATAAGGGCAAAAAGGTATTCAGTCGGACAAAGATGCAAAATCTGTAGCAAAAGACTATAATAACTTTTGATAAGTGCAGTCTCCAAATTATTGAAGCACCAACAGGATGAAACTATAAAATTAGTTATAGAAGAAATGATAGACCGATTGTATACATTGTAAAAAATTCTCTCAAAAGGGGTTTTTCCTGACTCACTCAAGCTCAAACCCATATTGAAAAAAAAAGGGATCCCCCTAAACTAGAAAACTTTTGACCCAAATTTGTTCATCGTCTTCATTCTCAAAAAATTTTCGAACTCATGCAATGTAAATTATCAGTAAGTGGCAACATGGATATCAGAAAGGGAAGTAACACATACAGCAATTTTTTCAGTTTTTCAAAATATCTTGCTGCAACTTGAGAAAAGTAATTTGGCATTGGGGTTATTTCTAGACCTATCAAAAGCTTTGATTGTTTGAACCATACAGCTCTACTACAAAAGCTGGAATCATATGGCATAATGGTCCTGCGCTGAAATGGTTTAAATCTTTATGATCAGGTAGAAAACAAATGGTGTTAATTAACAAGGAGGGAACCAAAGCTTTAATCAGACATAAAATCAATTGATACTGGGGTACCACAAGGTAGTAAATTGGCCCAATGATCTTTTTATTGTTCTAAATAATCTAGAGGAAATTTGGGGAGAAAATTGCAAAATGACAAATTATGCGGATGATACAAACTTAGTCTAGGTAGATTATCCCAGTCTGATATCCATAACTGAAGAGAGCCTCTGTGAGGCAGACGAGTGGTTAGGAGAAACAAACTTATATTGAATGACAATAAGACCAAAACTGTAATGTTCAAAACAAACCATGTAGGGCTTGACATACCCCAAAACTAGGTGACGAATATTTCACTCAAAAAATAGAAAATGAGTGCAAATTCTAGGTCTGACATAGAACAGCACACTGAGTTTCAACAGCCATATTCCAAATGTTTGTCAAAAGTTGAACTCTGTGTTGTATTCGATGAGAGTTATTTCAGTACGTTGATAGATGTAATCCGAATGGTCTATCATTCAAATTTTGAATCTGTGTGTAGATATGAGATATTTTATGGAGGTAGTAGAAATGCAGAGCAAATTTTTTTTTGTAAAAAAAAGAGCCTTAAGAACCATGCTGAAACTAAATTCAAGAGAATCATGTAGAGGCAAATTCAGTAGTCTTGAAATACTTACACTTGTAGGAGTCTAATACAAGAACTCTTATTATTCCTTTTTAGAAACAAACATCTTTTTGAAAATAGTCTACCACAAAATGTTATATAACACTAGAAATTTTGATTATGTGTACCCAAAACATAGACTAACTGTTACAGAGGAGCCCTTTCTATCAAAGCATTAAAATGTTCAACAAACTCCCCACCAGTATCAAACAAATGAATAAACTCTGTGAATTCAAAAGATTCTACTGAAAATAAAATCTTATACCATTGCTGAATACCTCAGCCATACTTTCTGACTTGACCCATCTTGCTGGCGACGTTATTTCTGTTTTTGTATTATTTTGCACTGTGATTATTCTCCAGAAATAAAGATATTTATTATTATTATTCACAAGACTAACTTCTGACTGGCTCGCCTATCGCATATGACCCGCTATAAATATATATATAGGAAATTTACAAAACAACGGCGATCGAGAATGTTCCATAACGTCCAATTTTCTGCTGATCCAAAGTCAATATATCTGAATTTGAATTACGAGTTTGGAAAAACATCTAATTCATTCAAACACCTCAATAATGAGTCTTAGTCGAGGTAAACTAAATAAATAAGCTGTTCAAAGTTTGCCTGGTTATCTGTCTCTACCCAACGTTTTTCCTCAACCATCGACATAATTTTTCATTTATAGTACATGGGATCACCGTAACAGGTTGAATCTGTAGCCCAGAGCTTATCTGTGTGTACCATCCAGATCCTCGGTGCATATGGGTGGAAGCTGAGAAACTGCAGGATGGCTCTGCGGCACAGTGAGAATGAGGCCCAGCACTCCATACTCCATAGGGTGTGTACCATATTTGTATAGACCAGATTATAAGACAATCATAATGAATAAACAAAGTTTTTCCATGGGATATTGAGCTGGCACTACATATATGCTGCAATAACAGATGATTTCGCAGCCCAATATCATCTTCACTGTCAACAGATATAGTCCAACCTCAGAGCAATAAAAAACATAGAGGGGGCTTTTCCATCCTTGTCTTGAATCCAACATGGGTTTGTTTGTAAACATTCATAGGACTTGGACCAAGTTAAGTCCGGATTCACTCGGACAGTTTCGTATGTGCCCGCTTGTTTCATTCGGATTGAGATAAGTCATTCTTCGTTTGTAGTGTGACGATTCAAAACAACTTGTTTGTTTATTGTTTGCATCTGTGTTGTTTGTAAAGTTCAGAATCTTTCCTTTGCCTTTTTTCAAGAATTAAGACTATTACGATATTTAGGATAAGTGTTTTCGATCCAAAATGGTGAAAATTTGTGAGGTTTGTGGACTCAAGCAGTTTCTAGGCTGTGACAAAACATTCCATAGGTAAGTTTCAACCTAAGACCATTGTCTAATTAGACAACGCTAAGACGTTCTGTTTCAACCATAGTCGTCACCAGGATTATTTATTATGGTTGGTGGTTGGGTATGTTGAGACGTCGAAAGGATCCAGGATCCCGATGTCATCAAATATATGAATAATGGTCAATGCATGTAAATCTATGCTGAAAGTTACCACTGTACAGTAATTTGGGCACTTTCGAAATTGAATATGAACTTGGGATATTGGATATTTTTTCATGTTGACACGAATACTTTCCAAACTAAACTGTAACAGGCATCCAAATCTATTTTATACATTTTATTTAACGTTTTGCATATCTTATACCAATAATTGAATTTTTTCATAGGATTCCGCTGATGTGTTGTTGCTGAATCATGGTGTAATGCACTCATGCTAAATAGGAGCAACTTGAAAGGAAGTATCCAGTTATATGTTGCCCATTTCTTGCCTCACCATGTCATTCGCCTTGGAAGTAGAACAGTTCTATCAAAGCGCCATTCCAACTTGTGAGATGAATATTATCGACATGGATGATCAGTCAACTTCAAGGCGAGTCTGTGATGAGAAACCTGATCTGTCTAGAAGGTAATAAGAATCTACTATCTAAATCATGGAAAACTTTGGGGTAATTTTTCATATGGAAAAGTGACACAAACAAAAAAAGCTTTATAAATATATACATTTTTAATATATTTGAAAACTATTAATAAATCTTATCTCTAAAAATTAATTTTAGTTTTAAATATTTTTCCTTGTTCTTGAAATGTTCTCTGTCACATTCTGCTTTAGAATGATAACCTCTGTGAAGATATGTGTATGCGAACATTAAATTTCAATTTTTTTAGTGTTGAATTGGGAGAAATCGATGCAAAGAACAGTCATTTTCAACAACGCTGACTGCATCTGAATTTGAAGATGTTGAAATTTTATCATCATCCACTTTAACTGCACCAGAAGCGTTAACTTCTGAGGAATGGACACAACAAGGTTTTTGCGGTACCAATGCTGGCGATCAGTCATTTTCTACAACTCTAACTGCTTCCGAGATTGATGATGTTGAAACTTCATCATCTACTTCAACTGCACCAGAAGCATTGACAGAAATACAAAATATACTGAAAAATGAACCACTCAGGAAAAGGTGACTCATATATTATAATGCTATTATATTTCCTTGGTGGGATGAATTCTGCCTAGAAAGCATAATTAGAAATCACTCTTTACCAAATGTCTCAAAACCCTGGTGAAATCACTGATTCAATATTGTTTATGATACTTTGGCAACCTCTTAGCCTGGCAACCATTAACATCCAACCAATACTTCAATCTAATACTAAATTTTAATTGGGCTGAATTACAATGTGCTTTCACACATATAACTAAATACACCAGTGTTTTGATGCATCTTACTTTTTACCAGTATTATAGCAATTAGCGTTGGCCCCATATCACATTATAATTTCATAATTCTCCTTTCCAATGTGATCTAAACATATATCTCTGGATATGGAACCTAGCATCACTTTCCTGATGAAAGTTTCAGGAAGGAACCTTTTTTGTCCATATTTCAAATATTTCGCTTATTTTCCAAAAATGCACATTTGTTTAAAATATTCGCAAGAAACTTGGATTTTGTTGAAAGTGACATATACATTTCAGACAACCAGAACTTGGAAACCTAGTGGCATTCAACCCAATTTTTTTATTATTTGATATAAAAGTTTGTTTTACAGTGGCCACTTGGAACAATAGTTGAAGACTCTCAATATAAATGTCTTGATATTTGACTACCCAGTAAAACTCATGCCTTGATCTTTCAATTTTGATTTCAGATTCAAAACATCAACCTCTCGCATCTGGTAAGCTCTTGGAAATAGAAAACACCCCGTAATGTCTCCTTGCTTGAGAGGTAGGTGATACTTTCAAAAAAAGCAATTTTTCTGTAATGAAATATTTTTCTAGTGCTTTATCTAAGGAAAAGGCAAAGTGATGATGAAAGTACAGATACTCAGGAAACTTTCAGTATACCAAGTTCATCTGTCAGTTCACCACAAGTGATACCCAATCCTAGAAAAGAAGATGTAATGATGAATCTATTTTGAAAAAGAAGTAAGTATAATGAGTTATATTGAGTAAAACAAGTATTCGTTTGGCCTATTTGTTCCTTTGATGATTTTGTATATTCTTCAACTTTTTCAGCTGATTCATACATAAATACTGTATAGAGTATTTCAATTTTCACGAGTTCATTTTTATATTGTCTGTGGAATCACTAGATCAAAGAAAATTACTCCCTATTCAAGTTTCACATAAATCAGCGGAAAATTTTTAAATCTTCTCAATTTTCATACATTGTGACCAAGAGAGTGCATCAAATGGGAATTTTTATCAGTTATTGATTTGAGTAAAATTTGCCTTTAACAATAGTTTTTGCATAAAAAATTATGCCAAATGACACATACAAAATGAATCACCCAATTTGGTAGACCTATCATTTGAAATTAGATCCAAAAAATTAGGAAAATGTTCAATTTTTGTTGGAAAAGAGTCAATTATTGACAGGTAACAAATCGCGTGATTCATTTTGTTTATGACGTTCGGCATCTTCTTTTCAAGCAAAAACTATTGGCAATGGCAAAATCAATAATTGAAACAATTCCTATATGACATGTATTCTCTTGGCACTTTATATGAATAAATCGACAAGTTAATGAAAAAATATTTTCAAGCGAATTTTGAAAACAAAATTTTGGGATTTTGAACTCAGAATTTTAGGAGACATGTAGTTCATTTTTCCAGAGACCTTCTTTGTTTTATTTCATTTTGAAAAAAGTGGAGCCTGTAATTTTTTTTTCATATGTTCAATCATTAAAAATTTCAATATTAAAGCACTTTAAAATATCAATTGTCAAATTTTCAAATCCATATTTATTTTCAGAAATATTCGTTATTTTGGTGATTTAGAGGTGATGATATGGAAGATGTCAAGAAGAGAAGTCAGTGTTTGCAAATAGCCCGAAAAACCATATCAAGGCAAAGGAACAAAATTAGACAACTCCAGCAAAGTAATAGAAGGATGAAATACAAAATAAAAACACTCAAATCATTGACACAGCATCTCAGGGAGCATAATATGATATCAGAGAATGCAGAGTGCACTCTGAATGTAAGTTTTGTGGTATTAAATCTATTTGATTAACATTTTGATTACGTTCATTTTATAGGCATCTTTATCTGGAACTGCAAAGAATTATTTAACCGGATGCTCAAAGAGACCTGGGAAACAGAAGTATTCACCTGAACTAAGACAATTTGCACTTACCTTGAATTTTTATTCAACCAAATCGTATAATTATGTTCGACAAACATTCTTCAAAGCCTTCCCCATGTGAGAACACTTTTGAAGTGGTATCAGACAATTGATGGTACTCAGGATTTTCTCAAGAAGCTCTGAATGCTTTGAAGCCTAAAGCAGGTGATGCTTCCTCCAAAGGAAATAAAATATTGTGCAATCTTGTATTTGATCAGATGGCAATCAGAAAACGAGTTGAATGGGATGGAAACAAATTTCATGGATATGTGGATTTTGGCACGAACCTTGAATCAGACCATTTGGAAGAAGCAAAGGAGGCTTTAGTATTAATGCTTGTTGCCTTGAATGCATCATGGAAAATTCCAGTGGGTTACTTTTTTGTTAACGGGCTTGCTGGAACTGAAAAGGCAAATCTACTGCAAAACTGCCTTAAATTCATTAACGAAAGTGTGTGTTATTGTAACTTCCATTACATTTGATGGAACCCCAACAAATTTTACAGTAGCCAAAATGTTGGGTGCCAGTCTTACTCCCTCAAATTTAAAGCCTTATTTTTATTCATCCCGAAACCAGTGAAAAAGTTTATGTGTTTCCTGATCCCAGTCACATGATAAAATTAGTCAGAAACGCTTTTGGTTTCAAACAAGTTCTTAATGTGAGAAAAATAGAAAAAAGGAAATTAATTTATGGAAAACCAATCAAATGAGATTTTATAAAGAAACTGGGTGAAATTCAGGAAACAAAGGGTCTTCACCTAGCTACAAAACTCAGAAATAGACATATTGCATGGATAAAAGAAAAAATGAAAGTGAAACTTGCTGTACAGACACTGAGCAACAGTGTGGCAGTTGCCTTAGATTATTGAAATTTGGACCTCAAATTGGAAGAGTTTTCATTTTCAGAACCTACTTCATATTTTTGTAGAACTTTTAATAATTTATTTGATATTTTCAATTCAAAGTAGATTCACCAAGAAGCCTTATGAGAAACCGCTTTCTCCGCAAACAAAAACTGATTATTTTGATTATATGAATCACTTCAGTGATTATATTAAAAAATTGACAATTGGAAATGAAAATATTCCTGTTTTGTATTCAAGAAGAAAAACTGGGATTTCTCATTTGTGTAGAAAGTCTGAAGCAATTATATGAGGAGAGAGTAATAGAAAAAACAGTTGAAGTATATCCTGACATATAAATTGTCCCAAGACCATCTGGAGATATTTTCAGTTGTGTCAGAGCTAAGGGAGGATACAACAATAATCCAACTCCGCCAGTTTGGTAGTATTATGAAAATACTACTAATCCACAGTGAAATAAAGGGAAGCAACTGTGCCAATGCAGTAGCTTTGGACTCAAACAAATATTCTACATTGCTCTAGTTCATCGGTGGTCAGAAATGAGGAAGATAATGTTGATGACAAAATTAGAGATTGTATCAAAACATATGATCATGATTACATTGCATCAAATGTGTGGGACTATTATGTGGATGACGTTGTGGCTTATATAGCCGGGTTCGTTGTGAAGAAAATAAAAAATTGTTAAATGTTCTCACTGTTTAAATTTATTAGAAATCAGTGAAGCCATATCTAGTTTACAGAAAAGAAAAAGCTATGGTGTTATGGTGAAAGCTTCCCAATTTGTCATAAACATCTGCAAGGAAGGAGAAAAAAGTTTGAGGGTATTAAAGAATAGTTCCGACATATTTTCTGTGAAACTAGGTAATTTGAAACATAAACTTATCATTGAAACATTCCAAAATATGAAAAGTATCATTTTTGATGTTTTTAATGATCATTTTTTTGATGTCGAACCCCTAAGTAACCACAGTTATCAACTTTCAAAATTAATATTAGAAAAATATTTCGAACTGAGAATTCACCATGAAACTAGCATATTGGAAAATAGTCGAGAAAGTAGAGTACGATCTATACTCACAAAAACAATTTTGTTTAAAAATCAATTATGCTTTTTGTATACATTTTTGTTCACCCTTTTATAAATAAAGTATTTTAAACTATGTCTCTATTATTTCATTATTTGACATATATAAAAAAATATTGAGGAAAAAAGACTGACAACTATAATTTCTTATTGAATATTGCCTGTATGCAACTCAAATGACCTTTGCAAATAAAAATCCTATTATTATTATTATATTACCTGTTTTTTTTTAATGAGTAAAGCTCAACCAAAAAGGAAAATATTTTTTTTAAAATTTTTGTTTTAAAAACTTTGAAAAGTTTTTCCTTTAATATTAATTTAATTCTTTTTAGTCATTCATAAAATTCGTCGGCATGAATTATTGACAAAAAATCATGTCAGAACACATGTACCCCTAGATACCAATTTTGAATAGAATTACACAATAAATTTCAAACCTCATTCTCAACCGCAATCTCAAATTCTAACCAAAAATACCTAATGTCCGATCCCACAAACCCTAAGGGCCTGACAATAAATCACAAAATTTGTATGACTTTTCGACAAAAACCCCTACATACCGATTTGAATAGAATCGGACCTCAGAGAAACTTCTAAGAAATCAAACGAACTGTTTGAACAGAAAACATTTTTAACTAAATTGATTTATAAACATCTTGTATAATACCCCTTTGGTTATTAATTATGCCAGCCGCCACTGTCTTAAGACCCGCTGCTCTGAAATGTAAACAAACTGTGCATAACGTCTCACCACCCGCCACTCCCCTCGCCCATAAATTGAACAGATAAGGATAGGTCGATATCGGCATCAAAACAAGTATTGTGTTTGTATAGGCATGGCATCTCTATGTTTTTTATTGCTCTGAGAGAGCAACAAGAAATAATTTTTTCTGAACACATCGAATGCATTGATGAAACTTTGAAGATACCGTACTATATTGACTAGCTTGCTAAGAAATATGCTATATACTACCTGAACCGACATACGTCCTGTCAAAATTTCTATATTACCTAAATTTTTTTTCCTGAAAACTCTCGTCTGCGTAGAATTTCTTTCTTCCTATGTTTTTCTTTGTGTTGTTCCACATTATGCTTATGTCTCTGCCCGATTCCCGTTATCACATTTTCCCGTCATCCCGTTTTCTTTTTATACCATTTTTTCATTTTCTTTCCCATTATCCCATTTTGCAGTTATTCCGTTTTCCTCTAATCCCATTTTCCCCTTATGCCATTATCCCATTTTCCCCTCATCCCTTTTTCCCATTATCCCGTTTTTCCATTATCCAGTTTTCCCGTAATACCATCAACCCGTTTTCCCTTATCCCGTTATTCTGTATTTTTGAAAACTTTTCCACGACTAAAGAATTACGCATATCCTTCACTCAAATCGTGTTAGGGTCTTCAAAAGTCCCAAAGAAAAAAGCATTTAAATTTTTCCCGAATCCAATAACTTTTCTAAAAAACCTTCGTTTCCCTAAAAACCTTATTTGGATTCTTGTGTGGACATGCCCAGGATAGGCAAGACACTAATTTCTGGAAAAAATATCACAACGTCCAGAAAGGCGAGAAAAGTAACTGGTTGGATTTTATTTTCTATTCTTTTCTCAAAAAAAAATCCCAAAGAAATGTTCCTGTTTGAATACCACGGAAACCCCGCCAGGATGTGACGTAACAAGTTCAGAACTATCGCCGATCACTGAGAATTTCAGCGTTGCCCCAAACGTTATTCATAATATCTCTTTACAATGTATGCAAGCCGAAAAAATTATGATATAGCACTCAGTATACATACATATAACAATAATAATAAAAGGGACTTTATTGAACCGAACCAAAATTCAATTCAATAGGCTATCAACCGAGGTCCCTCTGCCTATTGGTACAATTTTATGAAAAATATATTGAAAAAAAATTAAAAATTATGCATATTTAATAATGTTTCTGTTGGATTCTCTCCCAGATAGTCGCCTGGGGGTGTCGATGTATTGCTTGAATTTGTGGGTCTCTTATGAGGGTAAATCTGTTGAGGAGCTCTATGTTTATGGGCTTCAGACAAAATCGGATGAGTTGATGTTTCAGACGATCCTCAATCGGCATAACATTGGTGTTATGTATTCTAGGAAGTAGAAAGGAGCGTTATGTATGAGACTGTTGTATTACCCTGTAGTACTTTGGAGTAGTCGGCGTCTGTCCAGGATAATGTTATGTTGAGTTATGATATGTTATTATGTCACTTATGCCAGCCATAAGAAGTAATATACGTTAAGTTAAACCGATAACATTCTTTCTGAAAGAACCTACGAGGTCATACACAATAGTTGGTTAGCTCATATAAGAGGTTGTTTGGCGGGTTGTGTATTGGGTTGTTTGGGTAACGAATTATTGTGATAGTCCTTAGTGCAGTTGTTTCCGCAACTTGAAATTTTCTGTAAAGAGATTCAACTTCGAGATACATAAGGAATTTCTTAGTCAACAACGAGGGGGGGATTTTTTATCCTGAATGACCCAAAGGTACACAAAGTAAGATATAAAGCAGAAATAGAACTCAATCAAAAACGAACGTCAAATAGCAAGGTAAAACATACAAAAACGAACTTAAAAAACAATATCAGCATTATACACCAGAATGTCCAATCAATAGGAAATTGTGTAGAGGAAATACAGGAACTGCTGAAACAGCATGTAAACTGCCATTTTCTATGTTTGACAGAGCACTGGAAAACAAACTCACAACTAGAGGTACACAAGTTGAAGGACTTCAAACTGGTCTCCTACTTCTGCAGACAGCAAGAAAACGCCCATGGAGGAAGTGCACTTTATTTTCAAGGAAATACTCATAATAATATTTCTGATATATACTTAGGCACATTGAAAAATGTAGATGTATCGATGACTGAGGATATTTTACGTTTGTCGCATAATTGTATATGTATGTGAACAAACATATTGGTATATTTTCCATTCAGTGTAGCTTAAGGAATTTCGATGGACTCGTTGATTGGAAATTGATACATATTTTTTTTTTCAGGTATGAACATCAAGAAACATAAATGTCCGTTCTGTTTCAGAAAATTTTCAAGACTCAATAACCTAAAGAGACATATAATAGACACCCATGTACCGGAAATAAATATATTGAGAAAATAAAAAACTGTATTTTCTTTAATGAACCTCATGAATAAAGAACACACTATTTTCTTTTATATTTTACAACTCAATGGTATACTCTAGTAATACTCTACTTGTTCACAATTACATTGTTCAACATTCGAAAAGTTGGAAGAGATGTACCGAGACGAATTCTGGCCAAGAAATGTGGGTGTAAATAGATTCAACTTCGAGATACACAAGGAATTTTTTAGTCGACAACGAGAGATGGATTTTTCATCCTGAATGACCCAAAGGTACACAAAGTAAGATACAAAGCAGAAATAGAACTCAATCAAAAACGAACGTCAAATAGCAAGGTAAAACATACAAAAACGAACTTAAAAAACCATATCAGCATTATACACCAGAATGTCCAATCAATAGGAAATTGTGTAGAGGAAATACTGGAACTGCTGAAACAGCATGTAAACTGCCATTTTCTATGTTTGACAGAGCACTGGAAAACAAACTCACAACTAGAGGTACACAAGTTGAAGGACTTCAAACTGGTCTCCTACTTCTGCAGACAGCAAGAAAACGCCCATGGAGGAAGTGCACTTTACTTTCAAGGAAATACTCATAATAATATTTCCGATATATACTTAGGCACATTGAAAAATGTTGATGTATCGATGACTGAGGATATTTTACTTTTGTCGCATAATTGTATATGTATGTAGAACAAACATATTGGTATATTTTCCATTCAGTGTAGCTTAAAGGAATTTCGATGGACTCGTTGATTGGAAATTGATACATATTTTTTTTTCAGGTCGGAGAGGTGTTTTCAATGGGCCCACATACAAAGTTTTTGTTTGTCCTTTTTGTTTCGCAAAATTCTCGAGACTGTACAATTTGGAAAGGCATGTCATTCAAATCCATAGAACCGAATAAAAAAAAAATAATTTAAAAAACTGTATTTTTTTTCAATGAACCCCATGAAGAAAGAACACACTATTTTCTTTTATATTTTACAACTCAATAGTATACTCTAGCAATACTCTACTTGTTCACAATTACATTGTTCAACATTCGAAAAGTTGGAAGAAATGTACCGAGCCGAATTCTGGCCAAGAAATGTGGGTGTAAAGAGATTCAACTTCGAGATACATAAGGAATTTCTTAGTGAACAACGAGGGGGGGATTTTTTATCCTGAATGACCCAAAGGTACACAAAGTAAGATACAAAGCAGAAATAGAATTCAATCAAAAACGAACGTCAAATAGCAAGGTGAAACATACAAAAACGTACTTAAAAAACAATATCAGCATTATTCACCAGAATGTCCAATCAATAGGAAATTGTGTAGAGGAAATACAGGAACTGCTGAAACAGCATGTAAACTGCCATTTTCTATGTTTGACAGAGCACTGGAAAACAAACTCACAACTAGAGGTACACAAGTTGAAGGACTTCAAACTGGTCTCCTACTTCTGCAGACAGCAAGAAAACGCCCATGGAGGAAGTGCACTTTATTTTCAAGGAAATACTCATAATAATATTTCCGATATATACTTAGGGCACATTGAAAAATGCAGATGTATCGATGACTGAGGATATTTTACGTTTGTCGCATAATTGTATATGTATGTAGAACAAGCATATTGGTATATTTTCCATTCAGTGTAGCTTAAAGGAATTTCGATGGACTCGTTGATTGGAAATTGATACAAATTTTTTTTTTCAGTTATGAAGATACCCAATTTTTATTGTCCATTCTGTTCCCGCAAATTCACACGTAGATATAACATGAAGAGACACGTCATTAAAAAACATTTCCCAAAATAAAAACTGTATTTTCTTTAATGAACCTCATGAAGAAAGAACACACTAAGATGCCTAGAAACCCTGGTGTATGTACTGATTCGATTTTGTTTAGACTTTTTAGTAGAGATTCCCGCGTCCTACTTCAAATTTTTCACAATAGATGGTGACAAATTGACATAGTTCAACGAATTGGATCTGTTTGGCCATTACAAAATGCATTCGCCAACCTTAGGCAACCTGCACACTGATGCGGAATACGGACATATAACTTATGAAACTTCCAACCAATTGGAAAATTTGAATGCTTTTCAATCCGATTGAGGTTATGATTTGTGAATTGTTATTTCTGCAAAACTCAGTTATAATTACCAATGTTTTGTATTCATTGAAATGGATCGTGTTTGTATGTTGTGTGGTCAGTCACAGGATGTCGATTTTTTGCCGAACCAATGCAGGTGAGTGAAATTGCTAATATAACACATTTTAAAAGTTTATGGAATCAATAAGTGGGACTTTTTTTCCGATAATTGTAAACCCTTGGTTTATGCAACGTTCCCAAGAACTAAGCGAACTAATAACTAAGGATTCAACACTAGCAAATCAATGAGCGCGTTTATGGAACCCCTAGTACAAGAACCATGACTAGAAAGTTGCCCAACTTTCTAGTCATGGTTCTTAGTTCTTGTACTAGGGGTTCCATAAACGCGCTCATTGATTTGCTAGTGTTGAATCTAGTTATTAGTTCGCTTAGTTCTTTTGAACGTTGCATAAACCAAGCATAAATTCTAAGGAATTTGTTTGCACTTCAAATGAATTAACGACAGAGCTTAGAATGTGTTGACGCATAATGCATAATATATTCCATTTTCGAAGTACTGTTCTGGAGTTCAAATCGAAGCCTGGTCCTAAAAGTTTCGGTTGTGATATATAGTTTGATTTTTGGGTAAATTTATAGTCTCCAACGATTTTCACAATTTTGGGTTACCTACTTGCACAATCTCTCACTGAGCATAAACTTTGTGCTCCCAATTACTTGAGGAGATATGATGACCTTTTCTATGTCAATAAAGGTATTTTTTTTAACTCAAATTTAACGTTCAAAGTCATAGGATTCTGGACACCAATACGATGTGTCTTCCAACTTATGGAGGTTATGAATACAAACATAACTTAAACGTACGAAAATACCGTGTGAAAAATGATCGAAATAGCCCCAAAAAAGCAACCCATATTGATTATATTCTATTAAAGTCTGAAAACGAAATTGATATTCAAAATGAACAGTTGACCCAGTTAACACAAACATCCCTAAGATGTCGCATTCATGTCGCCAAAGTTACAAAAGTTAATCCCAATAATACATCGCTGTTACCACCAAGAGATGCCAAATAAGATAAAAGGTTCACATTACTCTTCTCATTTCGGTTGATCTGAGACGAATATGAATCTGAATTTTTGAATCTCTCTGACTTCTCGAACACATTCATTGCGGAATCGAAAATGTCAGTAGTTTAGAATCCCATTTTCATGTCTCAATGGTGAAGAAGTGATTCGCATTATTTTAAATAAAATGACCTTGGTGAATATCAGTTTGTGAGCCTTTTTAACCTCTCAGGAACATTCAATTTTTAAATGAAAATCATAGTGTGCGGGAATCACAACTTTATGCCGCCGAACAATATTTTACAATAGGTACAATAATACATTTTGAAACATCAATGTTACCTATATGTTGGTCGGGGGAGGGGATTAGGCCACGGCGCAATGTAATTCAGATTTTTTTTTTATAATACCCATGTGAGTATTTCATAATACCTAATGTGAGTATTTCATAATACCTACTGTGAGTATTTGATACATCATTAATATTAAATATTAAATATTATATTATATATATATATATACCAACATAAATATTTTTTTCTAAAAGTCATGAAAAACCACATAGTTTTATATTATGTGGTATTATATTTAAATAAATTCAAAGCAAATGCTATCTCGAAACTAAATAGGTATAAGTACGTATCTGATATTGACGATGATCTCTTGTGTGGAGGGACCATAGAAATAATATATTATATCTTACTCTAAGATTATGATTTCTATGAGACTCGAGATTGAAAGTGTTATTTATTCGAATGGAATCTCAACAGAGAAATTCAAATTACCTACATAGGTACAGCTACTTATCCTTTTTTTGTATGGGTACCAAGATCGACTTCGTCGCTAACAAAGGTGTACGTATCCCCTACTCAATAGTACTCAGAGTTTAGAAACGAGACATCTATTTTTGTTGCAATTCGGTGAAAATGCATGGCTTTTCCAGAGTGCATGCAGTTTAAAATTATTCAAATAAAACCTGACTCCCGCTTAACCTGCGTAATCATTCAGGCGGTGCACAATGTGAACTGCATCTGATTGGTCGATCTAACACCTATTGCCAGATTATTCTTTACGAAGTGTTAGGTAGTGAAATACAATTTCATTGCCACAATAAATATTGCTGTTGTGGGAATTATTCCACCACAATGAATCCCTTTTCAAAAATGATACAAAGAAATCAACTCTATAATTTTGGAATCGAATAATGTAGAAGTTTGGTTGAGGAAAATATTGATTATTTCTTACGGAAGATTTGATAATGAAATCTGACAACGCTGGACAGTTTCGACCGTTGACACTAACAGTAACAGGTGCTAACATAGGTTATGGCGTTTTGTGTATTCGAGTTTCGGTTTGTTTGTGCTTTTGTGCTGCCATTTGCTTGCTTTGGGGCATTTGGATTATGATATAAATGTGTTTAGTTTTTCAGTGTCTTCATACCTACTTTTTCAAGGTGAGTACTAACAGCGAGATTCATTGAATTCACGAATTGAAATATAGGTAGGTAGTTAGTAATTTTTGGAATACTTTGGAACCATTGTTTGATTTGAGTTTTGGTGAATTTCTGATACATTTTGATCCATCATAAGGTGAATACTCACTCCAATAACCTTATATGAGCTCAACAGCCATGCACATTTCTTATGCACAAATGAATTTAGATATGTCATAGTGAAGCATTGTGTCACAAAATTATATAACCAGATAAAGGAATACAACTAGCTATAAAACGTGTATAAATAAAGCTCACATTGATTGAATAACAAGAAATAGATATTCATGAAAATATACATGTGTTGCAATTTGATAAGCTACACCCAAGTATTTCCACATTTTTTTAACTAAGTATTGGATTTTTTTCTGTTTTCATAATACACTTAGCTAAATATATCTTATTGAGAGGAACATTATCATTAATCACCCCTCCACTGCCTTCTATGACCAGAAAAAGCATAGCATAAATTGAAAAAACTCGAGGCATTTTTAGCAGAACTTGTTAGCTAATACCTTTGTCTTGGTGTGATAAAATTACGTTGAATGTTATTCCTTCACAAAATCTATTAATATGCCAAATTTGAGTCGATTCGTGGATTGGTTGTAGTGTGATGGGGTAACAAATACACAAACCATCTTTTAGATCTATTGTATTGGCTATCTCATTTTATTCTTTTTTTAGAAGTTATTATAACTCAGGTTTTCTTAGGAATCATTGTTTGTTTCTCATGAACCAAACATTTGATCCATTAAAAATCTAGAATCATTATTTAGATGGTGAGAAACAAATAGCCACAAGAAATTTTTTGATTAACATGTTTTTTTTCAGCATTTCTGTAGGTTATTCAATTAAAGAGCATTGAGTCAATATTTCATCTCTTATACAGATCAGGAATGGCATTTGTTTGTTTTGAGGTATATTCTATCCTCTAGTTTAATTTATCTGAAGTTCAAGTGAAGCTGATGGAACCAACAAACGAAATCATATTCAATCTTCTTCATTTATTTTCAGATGCAATTTCTGGGGAATACCATACAACACTGAAGAAGTACGAAATATTAACAAGAGATTGGCTTCGCCATGCCAAGCAGAGAAAAGAACGGGAAGCACCGTTGGCGTCCTGAAATTGTATTAGTATATCTTAATATTGATGTTTTCTGCTGGGAATTATCTTGAATTTATTCCCAGAATTTTTATCAATTTTTTAAGCAAATTTTGTCTAGTAATATTTTTTTTTTTTTTCATAACCATCTTATTTTTACTGAAACCTCTATCGAGACCCACTATAGAATATGTCTCCAGAAAGCTAGGAAAGCAAGGTGAGCAGAACTTATTTTTTTATAACTGGAAAATTATAAGCTAATTAGAGATTTGAATACTCTATTCCGAAATTTTGTGCTCGCATATATTTTTTAATCTAACATGTTCTGCTGGCTTAACAAAAATTAGCAGATCAAGGTAGACGGATTATAATTTATTTCAAACAGAAAATTAAAGGTTAATTAGGAGCGATTTGAATGCTCTATTCTAAAATTTTGTGTCCTCTTTTTGAAAATATGTAATATGTTGACGTTTACATTTTTTCATTATCGCATTGTTCACATCACTTTTCATTTCAGTCACAATGAAATATCATCTTGGAATAGAGCACATACATGCTGTCGATCAGTTTTGATTAAAAATAATTTCCTATTAAAATATTTCAAGGTGATATTTCAATATGTATGAAGGAAGTAATCTGAACATTTCTGAATTTTCTAATAAAAAATATATCTGCCCACCTTGCTCTGCTAACTTTTTGATAAGGTAGCAGAACATGTTCTATTAAAAAAATAAGTAGATCACTTGAATAGCTCATAATTTTTAAATAATAAAAAATCTGCATTCCTTGCTCTGCTGGCTTTATGACATCTATAGAATTTGAGTTCTATGAAATCTCTAGTGATTCACTTTCAAGTAAAATTGAGCATCCTTGTGAAACCTCGGATTGGTCTATGTGAGAGAAATTTGAGGTCTATTAGTCTTCTCAATGAAAATCTTCATCGATCTACATGCGATTGCAATAGATACATCAGAATTAAAGGTGTATGTAACATTCTTGGGAAGCACAATATAATTCTCTCGGGGCTTCCCTGACGTCAGAATATGACACATTCAAAGAGTCGAAAAGTACCTCTCATTCAGAAATAGTGGATGGTTTTCCCAACTTCACATTGTGACTACAATGTTACCTCAATGTGACTCAAAATGTGATGTAAAATGGAGAGTCGCATTCAGGTAACTTCGAGTTCCATTTGTCATCAGAATGTGAAGTAGAAAATGACCAATAGGGCCCGAAATAGAAGTTCTGGAGATGGCAATATAAGTCGCAATTTGACTCACAGGTGTGATGTGGAACGTGGATGTGAGTTCCCCTAACATCTCTGAGATCAATTTGTGTTTACTGGGGAGTTATCCGTTGTTGGGAAATATATGCACTCATTGAAGTTCAAAAGAAAAATTCTCACAGTTCAATCTATTAAACCAAAAAATATTATCATTTGCAATTGCTGAATAGATCAACATTTCATGTAATAATGCTTATAAATTCCTCAAACTGGTCTCCTACTTCTGCAGACAGCAAGAAAACGTCCATGGAAGAAGTGCACTTTATTTTCAAGGGAATACTCATAATATTATTTCCGATATATACTTAGGCACATTGAAAAATGTAGATATATCGATGACTGAGGATATTTTACTTTTGTCGCATAATTGTATATGTATGTAGAACAAACATATTGGTATATTTTCCATTCAGTGTAGCTTAAAGGAATTTCGATGGACTCGTTGATTGGAAATTGATACATATTTTTTTTTCAGGTAGGAGAAATGATGGAAAAAAATTTTCGTATGCGCTTTTTGTTTTATGAAATTAACGCGGCTCAATAATTTAAAAAGACACATAATTCTCATGCACAAATTTAATGAACCTCATGAAGAAAGAACACACAATTTTCTTTTATATTTTACAACTCAATAGTATACTCTAGCAATACTCTACTTGTTCACAATTACATTGTTCACCATTCGAAAAGTTGGAAGAAATGTACCGAGCCGAATTCTGGCCAAGAAATGTGGGTGTAAATAGATTCAACTTCGAGATACATAAGGAATTTCTTAGTCAACAACGAGGGGGGGATTTTTTGTCCTGAATGACCCAAAGGTACACAAAGTAAGATACAAAGCAGAAATAGAACTCAATCGAAAACGAACGTCAAATAGCAAGGGTAAAACATACAAAAACGAACTTAAAAAACAATATCAGCATTATACACCAGAATGTCCAATCAATAGGAAATTGTGTAGAGGAAATACAGGAACTGCTGAAACAGCATGTAAACTGCCATTTTCTATGTTTGACAGAGCACTGGAAAACAAACTCACAACTAGAGGTACACAAGTTGAAGGACTTCAAACTGGTCTCCTACTTCTGCAGAGATAAAAACTTTATTTTCTTTAATGAACCTCAAGAAGAAAGAACACACTATTTTCTTTTATATTTTACAACTCAATAGTATACTCTGGCAATACTCTACTTGTTCACAATTACATGTTCAACATTCGAAAAGTTGGAAGAAATGTACCGAGCCGAATTCTGGCCAAGAAATGTGGGTGTAAAGAGATTCAACTTCGAGATACATAAGGAATTTCTTAGTCAACAACGAGGGGGGGATTTTTTATCCTGAATGACCCAAAGGTACACAAAGTAAGATACAAAGCAGAAATAGAACTCAATCAAAAACGAACGTCAAATAGCAAGGTAAAACATACAAAAACGAACTTAAAAAACAATATCAGCATTATACACCAGAATGTCCAATCAATAGGAAATTGTGTAGAGGAAATACAGGAACTGCTGAAACCGCATGTAAACTGCCATTTTCTATGTTTGACAGAGCACTGGAAAACAAACTCACAACTAGAGGTACACAAGTTGAAGGACTTCAAACTGGTCTCCTACTTCTGCAGACAGCAAGAAAACGCCCATGGAGGAAGTGCACTTTATGCGAAAAATGGTATAACAGGGAAGGAGCGAAAGGACCTTACAAACCTATCAGTTTCAAATCATATTGAAATCTCAGCTGCCCAATTTAAAGTGAAAAATAACTCAATTATAGTTGTTGCTATATATAGACCACCAGGTGGGAACTTCGACATGTTTATCAAACACTTTGAATCACTGATGAATATCTTGATGCAAACAATTTGTAGAGTAGTGATAGCGGGATATTTTAACCTAACTTTTTGTAATGAATCAGCAGAAACATTTGAGTTTATTTCTCTAATAAACTCTTACAACTTCAGACATACAATCGAAGAATATACCCGGAATACTACAAAATGCAGCTCTGCAATTGACAATATTTTAACAAACTGTGAGTATGACTGCTCAGATCACACCGCTCAAAAACTCACGATTTGCAATGATTTCCAGGAAAGTACCAAAGGTGTTTACAAAAGATTTTTCACAGAAAAAAATATACAAAATTTCAGATCTATTATAAAAACGGTATGTTGGACTGATATTTACATACTAGACCAAAATGATGTCGATCATTAATGGAACATATTTAAGAAACTTTTCCTAAACATTTTTAATGAATCCTTCCCTAAGAAGAAAGTGTTTAGGAAACATAAAAAATCAGTTACAGAGAGGTATGACGCTGAAATCACTGAATGTAAAAATAGATTAGATATTCTCTATGTCTGTAGCATGGCAGACCAAACGTACAAAGAAACATATAATCAAGTAAAAAAAGAATATAACAGCAAATTGAAACAGAGTAGGGCAAAAAATTATAAAACAAAAGTAAAACAATCCGAAAAAAAATCTAAAGCGGTATGGGAAGTTGTGAGAGATATTAAAGGAAATAAACACATGGGGCAAGAAGGTATTCAGTCGGACAAAGATGCAAAATCTGTAGCAAACGACTATAATAATTTCTTGATAAGTGCAGTCTCCAAATTATTGAAGCACCAACAGGAAGAAACGTTTTTACACAAAATAAAATCAAATGACAAATCAATACTGTTAACACCAACTAATGCAAATGAAATTTTAGAAATTGTTAAAAATATTAAAAATAAGATGAGTAGTGGACATGATAAAGTCTCCTCTAAAATTATAAAATTAGTTGTAGAAGAAATGATAGACCCGATTGTATACATTGTGAACAATTCTCTCAAATATGGAGTTTTTCCTTGACTCACTCAAGCTAGCATCGGTCAAACCCATATTGAAAAAAGGGGATCCCTCTAAACTAGAAAACTTTAGACCAATTAGTCTACTGTCTTCATTCTCAAAAATTTTCGAAGCTGTACTATGCAAAAACGGGTGGGTAATGGACTTTCTCATGCAATGTAATATTATCAGTAAGTGGCAACATGGATATCAGAAAGGGAAGTCAACACATACAGCAATTTTTCAGTTCATTCAAAATATCTTGCTACAACTTGAGAAAAGTGATTTGGCATTGGGATTATTTCTAGTCCTGTCAAAAGCTTTTGATTGTTTGAACCATACAGCTCTACTACAAAAGCTGGAATCATATGGCATACGTGGTCCTGCGCTGAAATGGTTTAAATCTTATGTATCGGGTAGAAAACAAATGGTGTTAATTAACAAGGAGGGAACCAAAGCTGAATCAGACATAAAATCAATTGATACTGGGGTACCACAAGGTAGTATAATTGGCCCAATGATCTTTATTATTTTTCTAAATAATCTAGAGGAAATTTGTGGAGAAAATTGCAAAATGACAAATTACGCGGATGATACAAACTTGCTGGTCTATGCAGTAGATTATCCCAGTCTGATATCCATAACTGAAGAAAGCCTCTGTAAGGCAGACGAGTGGTTCAGGAGAAACAAACTTATATTGAATGACAATAAGACCAAAACTGTAATGTTCAAAACAAACCATGCAGGGCTTGACATACCTCAAGAAATTCGGCTGACGAATATTTCACTCAAAATAGAAAATGAGTGCAAATTCTTAGGTCTGCACATAGACAGCACACTGAGTTTCAACAGCCATATTCAAAATGTTTGTCAAAAATTGAACTCTGTGTTGTATTCGATGAGAGTTATTGGTCACTACGTTGATACAGATGTAATCCGAATGGTGTATCGTTCAAATTTTGAATCTGTGTGTAGATATGGGATTATCTTTTCTGGAGGTAGTAGAAATGCAGAGCAAATTTTTATTGTACAAAAAAGAGCCTTAAGAACCATGCTGAAACTAAATTCAAGAGAATCATGTAGAGGCAAATTCAGTAGTCTTAAAATACTTACACTTGTAGGAGTCTATATACAAGAAATTATTCTTTTTTAGAAACAAACATCTTTTTGAAAATAGTCTACCACAAAATGTATATAACACTATAAATTTTGATTACGTGTACCCAAAACATAGACTAACTTACAGAGAGGAGCCCTTTCTATCGAAGCATTAAAATGTTCAACAAACTCCCCACCAGTATCAAACAAATGAATAAACTCGGTGAATTCAAAAAGGGAATTCATAAGATTCTACTGAAAATAGAACCTTATACCATTGCTGAAAACCTCAGCCATACTTTCTGACTTGACCCATCTTGCTGGCGACGTTATTTCTGTTTTTGTATTATTTTGCACTGTGATTATCCTCCAGAAATAAAGATATTTATTATTATTATTCACAAGACTAACTTCTGACTGGCTCGCCTATCGCATATGACCCGCTATATATATAGGAAATTTACAAAACAACGGCGATCGAGAATGTTCCATAACGTCCAATTTTCTGCTGATCCAAAGTCAATATATCTGAATTTGAATTACGAGTTTGGAAAAACATCTAATTCATTCAAACACCTCAATAATGAGTCTTAGTCGAGGTAAACTAAATAAATAAGCTGTTCAAAGTTTGCCTGGTTATCTGTCTCTACCCAACGTTTTTCCTCAACCATCGACATAATTTTTCATTTATAGTACATGGAATCACCGTAACAGGTTGAATCTGTAGCCCAGAGCTTATCTGTGTGTACCATCCAGATCCTCGGTGCATATGGGTGGAAGCTGAGAAACTGCAGGATGGCTCTGCGGCACAGTGAGAATGAGGCCCAGCACTCCATATGCCATAGGGTGTGTACCATATTTGTATAGACCAGATTATAAGACAATCATAATGAATAAACAAAGTTTTTCCATGGGATATTGAGCTGGCACTACATCTATGCTGCAATAACAGATGGTGTTGCAGCACAATATCATCTTCACTGTCAAGACATTTTTTACACAAATTCCAAATTCAAGTTATTTCATAATTTGTTTTAAATAAAATAGTTGACCATAGCAACAGCATGCTGTGACAAGAAAAATTCAGCGAGCCCAGAGCAAGTAGCAGTAAAATGTGAACCGTTCAATGTGATATTATTTATATTTTATGATCGAATAAACGCAACAAAATTTTTCATGTTGAAGGTACTGATCTAAAAGATGTCATCAGAAGATGTATGCCTCAGTTAGTTGACGATGATATTTTAAGGCAGTTTAGTTGGGTTGGAGGAAAAGGAAAGAAGAAATTATCCAATCTAGACATGGCTACTTTGATCAAAGGTAAAAATATACTCCAGTAGTCAATGTTAATTCCACTTTCCCTTCACTCAATTTATACTGGGTGGTCTATGACATATTCAACAAACTTTTTCCCAATGTTGTCCAACTGTTCTCGCATATTCAATAGTTTTTCAGTATTTCCATAATCTGTGTTCCTAGGAAGGATATATTCAGAGGTCATTTTAGAGGCCATCCATTAATTACATAAGGATCCTGAGGGGGAGGGGGGTTCTCAAAATCTCTACAAGAGGGGGGGGGTAAAAGCCATTCTTAAGTGATATTTTATAAGTCGAAATGTGCGATTTCTAACATAGAGTTTTCTAAAACCAGATAAAATCATACGTAAGAAAGGAGAGAGGGAGTCTGAGAAATCTTATGTGCCCTTACATGGGGGTAGAGAGGTTAAAAATGGCCAAAATTGTCCTTACGCAATTGATGGATGCACCTTAGACCAACCCTACCATAGGGTTTTTACAATTGAATGTCAATTCCATCTTCAGTTTATAAAACCCCACTTCTATTTTCTCATCGATAATATATTAATACTATTTTTAGAGGTATGTAAGAAAAATCCACTCACTAAGCTATTCACGGAAAAGCAAGCGGAAGAAAGACTTGCTATTTTCCTGGCTAAAGCTACTGAGAGGTGCAATAGAAGAGTGTAAGTAAATTATTGTATGATGAGGTATTTTTTCTTAAATTGGTTGTTTTTAGGAATGAAGAAAACAAACGAAATGACCCTGAAGAAGAATTGGTGCAATAATAGTATTAATTTGTTTACTTTTGTGATAAAGTTTGAATGCGGAAGTTATTTCTTGTTAGTTTCAATGCGGAAGTAAGTTTTTGTTAAGTTTACAAAGTTCTTCACAGAATACCTATAAATTTGTATTTTTTGTATTTTTTTAATAAATGTTTTTTTGATATAGTTTTTTATTACTCAAAATAATTAACATACATTTCACCATATATATCTAGGGTGGAGTTTATTGCTTATAAACTGGGACACCCTGTATATTTTCTGCTATTCATTTTCAAAAAGCATATGCTGTGCAGTACAAAAATATATTCCTGGCATATATTTTTTATAGTTTTGAATATGTACCCTAAAAAATTTGGAATACCTACTTCCATGTTCTGCACAAAACAAAAGATTGTTTGTGAAAATAACTTTCAGAATAATTGTCAGAATAAATGTCAATAAAATATCTACAAAATTTATTGTGCTTAAAATGTGCCCGAAAAAGGTAAGTCCCTTCATAAATATTATTATTTTTGCTGCACGAAGATTGTCATCTATTCCGAAGATTTTTTTCTATCTCGACATTATTTCCTCACCAAATAGTTATTATGTTCTGAACAAAATAAAACAAATAAAAAGGTTGTTTATGAAAATTACTTTCAGAATAATTGTCAAATTGTCAGTAAAATATATCTTCCAAAATTTGTTGTGGTGGCAAAAATGTGCCCGAAAAACTGGGACACCCTGTATATTTTCTGCTATTCATTTTCAAAAAGCATATGCTGTGCAGTACAAGGAGCCCGAATTTGCGAAACCAAAGAGCAGGGCAAAAGCAACAGAAAAACAATACAGAAGAAGGTCAAGAATTCAAGTGCTCGAAGTTAAGCAACAAAGGCCCAGAACAATAAGCACATCGGACGATGACAACTCAGACAGTTCCACAAGCCAATTCAAAAGGAAAAGGGTGGAAAGTCCCATAAGAGACTGTCCAGCTGAAATAAAGCCCTGCGACTGCGGAGGGGATTCCAGTAACCATATGATATTTTACGAACGCAATGATGGCCCATTGAAAAGACACAAATGTATAGGTTCAAAAGCCGATACGCAAAAACATGCAGGCTGCGAACTTTATACCAATAATGAATACAATAAACGTATGAAGGAACTGAATGCATTCGAGAGTAAATACGCAGGAGAAGTTGACCTCAAACAACACCCCTTAGCCTCAGAGAAAGGCACAAAAACATTGACGGCAAAAGAAAACAAGATAACGAGATGTGAGTGTGGAGAAGATGCAACTATCACACATTTTCTGTACAATAAAGAAAAACCAGAATGTAAAACTAGATGCTTAGGGTCTATTAAGCTTACAGAAAGCCATTATACGTACCCGCTTATAACCAAACAGCAGAGGACGAGCAACAAATGAATAATAAAAAATCAGAGATGACAACCAGGAATGTACCCGGTCTGGGAAAAGAACTAGTAATTGTCATTGAAGAAATGGACGCAACAGCAGAAAATCTGAATATGACGGAGGAAGATAGGAAGGTGCTCGAAAGCGTAAGCAAAAAACAAGAAGAAAAAGCCCAAAGAGTAGCACTTCAGCAGGAGAAAATTAGAGAACAAGGGCAAAAATGAAAACAGGCCGAGAAGCCAAAAACCATACATATCAGCAAAAGATCTGGAAGAGGCAGGGCCGTCACGAAAACAGGTCTATAATTACCAAAAGCCGGACAGTAGACAGCCGACTGGCGACACGGAGGATACAGATAATTCCAAAACAAGTGGAAAAGCCAACCCAAAAAGGAAAAAAACAAGTACTTTGGAAGACACTAAACTCCCAAAGGAAAAGCAGTTACAAAAACAATTTAAAGACAATATGAGCAGGTTAAGTGATATTGACAGGGAAATCCATAGAGAGGCCTCCAAAAGAACCACAGAAAACATGAATGCAATAACACAGGCATTAGCATGTATCCCAGCAGAAGAAAATGTACCATTACTACAAGCGAAAACAGCAACATGGGAAGCAGTCCAAGCATATTGGGTTGGCTTTCACAAGGAACAAAGAATGGCAGAAATCGAAGAATACAAAGAAAAAGTTAAAAAGTATCCCTACTTAAATGAGAAGGCGAAACGGGATCTGGCAACACCTAGGGGAAGACAACTATGAGGTTGACTACCCTGCGCTAGGTAAACCACAAGGATTCATAACCCCGAAAAAATCAACAAAACTCAAGTTAATGGAAAAAAGAGACTCCAACAGGAAAGATGGAGACCAGTAAGCAATTCCAAGCATCAAACAAGAAGAAGCACAGATCAAAAGAAGAAGAAGAAACAAGGGACGAGGTGAGGAAGCTGCCCCAGAATCGAGCTAAAAAACAAATGAAGCAAAGTATGCCACCAATCATTATAAATGGCACGTTCGCAGTTAACAAGGCCACGACGGAGCGATGGAAAAAAGAGCTCAAATTGGAGGAAACTTCAATGTGGAAATATAACTCGAATACTACTGTCTTGTACACGTACACGGCAAATGACCATGCGATAATGAAGGACAAGTGCCAGAAAATGAATCACCAATTTCACACATATTCAAGAAAGGACGAAAAAACCCACGCCTTCATTTTGCACGGCCTCGAAAATGATCAAACGGAAGAAGAGATAAGAGAGGCCTTGGAAGAGTATGGCCTGTCTCCTAAGCAGATAACTAAACTAAACACTATCAGAGCGATGTATAGGATTGTTACGAATAGCAGAATAACGCTGAATTACCTGAACACGAAGATCAGAACCCTACTTCATACATTTGTTACATGGGAAGTTAAACAGAACAATAGGAGAATAACGCAGTGCCATAGGTGCCAGCAATGGGGCCATGCAACAACCAATTGTTATAAGAAAGAGCGGTGCCTGAAATGTGCAGAAAGCCACCTAACACACTTATGTCAAAAACCCAAGGATGAGCCAGCACAATGTTGTAACTGCAATGGTGATCACCCGGCTAACTCCGCTAAATGTGCAGTATACCTAGAGAAACTAGCCAACCTGGAGAAGCGAATACAAAACACAGTAGAACCTACTAGGTACGTACCAGCCCCGGCACCAAGGAAGCCGGCGTCGAATATGAAGAAAGGCCCAGAACGAGAGCTACCGAGGGGTACACAAGAACCTCCTCGGGGGCACAGCGACAGAAACGAGGAAAGACAAGAAAGAAGAAGTGAAGTAAGAAACCAGTATCAACCAAGGAGAATACAAAATACGGTGGGTTCCCCTCCCCTTCCCTATACCCCTCCCCCAAATGAAAATGAACCTCTGTTCAATAATAATAATATAGGCGAGCTTTGCGCGCGCGTAGATGATTTAAGTCAAATGGTTAATTTATCCAATGTTCTGAAGTTAGTCAACGGATTAATTCAACTTTTAAATAAAACACCGGATAAAGAACGGGAATTTGCCGCATTATGTTATATTTTAAATGCCAAGAATTCAGGGGCTTAATACGATAAGGGCATGCATGCTAAATGTTAATGGAGTTGGTGGGAAGTATCCGCTTCTTATCAACTTCATGCATTCTCATTCTATTGATATGATGCTTCTGTCAGAGACAAGACTCCGGCAGGAACATAACTTGAAGTTCAGGGGTTTTACCACCGTCAGGGTCGACAGACCAGGGGGGGATGGGGGGTAGAGTCGCCGGAGGAGTAGCGATTATAATTAGAGACACAATCCCGTTTAGAGAAATTCCCCAGTGTAACTCCAACATCGAGCATGTGGGGATAAAACTAACCGATGGTACAAATATCTTTAGTATATATAACATGCCCCAAAACAGGCGTAGTGCAAGGGATTTAGACAGTTTGTTTAACGTTGGCAACGACGTTTTGCTCGCAGGTGATTTCAATGCGAGGCATCGTGAGTGGAACGGTGGGCCAACTCAAACAAATGTAAATGGAACTGCGTTGCTGGAATATTCCACAAATAATAATGTCATGATTGAAAGAAGCTCAACTCCGACGCATTATCCATTCAACGGTCAGTCACCGACGGTGATTGACCTAGTGGTACACAAGAACATTAGCGAAATATCAGAATTAATAGCCATTAAAGAACTCACCTCCGATCACTCTCCGGTTTTGTTCCAATTAAAAGATAAATATAAGCAAAAAATAGAATATATTAAATTCGATTACCCTACAACTAATTGGAAGGATTTTAAAAAGATAATGAACGAAAAAACGGTTATTAAAAGCCATATCGATAAAGATGAGATAGAGGGCGAAGTATTTAAACTGATACAAAACATACAATGCGCTAGGGATAAAACCACTAGAAAGATTGCCGCGAGGGGAGACAGGGATACGATTCCTGAGTACATTAGAGATCTCATTAAAACAAAGAATCGAGAAAGATCAAAATGGCAAGCGACAAGACGACCTATATACAAAGAAAATTTCATCCGCCTAGGGCACGAAATTGCAGAACTCATCAATCAACATAATGACGACACATGGAATCGTAGACTTGTCAACCTTGACGTCCGGGACCAGTCTCTATGGGATTTCTCAAAGAAAATAAGTAAAAAATTTGAGCCTATCCCAGCCATAGAGATCGGCCCCGGCCGCTCGGTGGCTGATCCTAGAGAAAAAACATTATTGTTTGGGGACTATTTTAGCAACGTCCATAAAACAGAACCGGATACGAATGAGTTCCACGAAAGAATCACGAAAAAGGCAAGGGAAATCGCGGATTTGCCAACCATAAAAATTGGCCCCAACACGTTAGCCAAAGTTCTTACAAACTTCGAGGAAATTACAGAAGTTATCAAAAGACTTCCTAAAAACAAGGCTCCGGGGTTTGATAAGTTGGACGCCGTCCTGCTTAAGTACCTCCCAAAGAAATCATTAGTGCAATTTATGTATATAATTAATGCAATAATTAGATGCCAAAGTTATCCAAACTGTCTAAAAAAGGCAGTGGTAGTACCGATATTGAAGCCAGGTAAAAATAAAAAACTCATCGATAGCTACAGGCCTATCTCTCTCCTGAGCGTTGTCGCCAAGGTGGTGGATAGAATTATCCTGAGGCGTTTTGCCAGTATGGAGGAACTGCTGGAACTCATCCCGCCGGAACAATTCGGGTTTAGGGGGGGTCATTCTACGACGTCCCAAGTGGCCCGAGTTGTCCACGGGGTGAGAGAAGCGTTCCACCGAAAACAAAATACAGTTATGGTCCTGCTGGACACTCAGAAAGCTTTCGACACTGTCTGGGTGGAAGGATTGATCGTTAAAATGATAGAGGCAGGCATGCCAGTATACTTAGTTAAGCTTCTGAATTCTTATCTTACAAACAGGAAATTTATAACTAGAGTCAATAACGCAAGTTCGGCAGAATATTCAATCGGAGCAGGTATACCGCAGGGTTCCTCCTTGTCGCCGATTTTGTATTCTCTGTATACGTACGATTTCCCGACCTTCGCTCGCACGAATGTGGCCATGTATGCGGATGACACCGCATTATATGCGCATTCGTTTGCGAGTGCAGTGGCTGCGAAACAGCTCCAGATCCATCTGGATCGGATGGTTGTGCCATATATGGAGAATAATAAAATCAACATCAACCCAAACAAAACCGAGGTAATTAATTTCTCGAAGAAATTTACGAATGTGAAGATCTTCGAGAAATTAAGGGTCAAGAATGATAAGGTCGCCGAGAAGGGCTCCGCGAGATATCTGGGAGTAGTTCTGGACAAGCGTCTGACACTGCATAACCATATTACATTGGCACTTCAGAGAGGGTCGGCAGCTATAAAACGCACCTACCCTCTCATCGCAAGAAATTCCACACTTTCATTGGAAAATAAAATGCTTATATACAAGCAAATTATAAGGCCGGCAGTGACATACGCTTGTCCGGTGTTTTGCAGTCTCCCTAAGTATCAATTCACGAGACTGGAGAGGCTGCAAAACAAAGTACTTCGTATCATCACAAACAGTGATCGATACATTCGATTGGATGATCTGCATGAGCTTGCGGACGTAGAAACACTAACTGAATACATTCGAAAAATCTCGTATAAATTCTACAAATACCATATTCAGAGCAGCGAGCTAACCAAAAACATAACGAACATAAGAGCAAACGACCAACATCGTAAGCATGGTCTTATTTATAGGAACACAGATATATTCCTAGAGGAAAGGAACATATAATTTTATTTGAAATCGCATTGATTTTATTTGAGTTTAATTCAGTTATTTTAACCCTAAAAAGAGAAACATATAGCCTGCGTAAGCAAAATAAACACATTGCCTGAAAATAATCTTCCGAACGAAGAAATAGGACCTGCAGAATTTATAACACATTGACGAACTTCTTACAGTACTTACGCAAAAGCAGGTCACTTGACAAGGGTAAACGCCCTCCAAGGAGCCAGTCGGGAGCCAAGCTATGTATTATTATTTCTAATAACGTTTTGGAAAATCTGAAAATCCTTGAAAAGGATTAAATAAAATCATACTTTGCCCAAGAGACGAATGCACAAGGTGCGCAAACGTTTGAAACCGGGTTTTTGCAAAAGCTTTTCCCGGTAAATAAAACCAATATATTTCATACTATATGCGTAAAAACCAAGCATTATCGTAAAAAACTAACCCTTGAAATACCCTTATAAATTTAAATAGGAGACGAGGTAATCCCCCCTCCCCCCAGTGAAACCAAAACTGGTATTTACCTAACACCAGGCAGAGACATCCCCTTCGCCCACCAACGCCTTGGCTGAGCAAGTTGGATGCCTTCACCCCCACATCACCATGGGAAGATCTATGTACATTGTTTTATAAGTTGTAAATAGTAGTCTAAGTTAATTTGTATACAAAAAGACGAATAAAAGTATTTTGAATTGAATTGACTCGCCCTATCGAAAACAACCGGGAATGATGATTTTCTTAGGCACATTGAAAAATGTAGATGTATCGATGACTGAGGATATTTTACTTTTGTCGCATAATTGTATATGTATGTAGAACAAACATATTGGTATATTTTCCATTCAGTGTAGCTTAAAGGAATTTCGATGGACTCGTTGATTGGAAATTGATACATATTTTTTTTTTCAGGTATGAACATAAAAATTTTCGTCTGCCCATTTTGTAATTCGAAATTTTCCCGGCTTAATAATTTGAGGCGCCATATAATTAACAAACATGCACCAGAAATAAAAAAAATATTTTATTTTATATTTTACAACTCAATAGTATACTCTAGCAATACTCTACTTGTTCACAATTACATTTTTCAACATTCGAAAAGTTGGAAGAAATGTACCGAGCCGAATTCTGGCCAAGAAATGTGGGTGTAAAGGGATTCAACTTCGAGATACATAAGAAATTTCTTAGTCAACAACGAGGGGGGGATTTTTTATCCTGAATGACCCAAAGGTACACAAAGTAAGATACAAAGCAGAAATAGAACTCAATCAAAAACGAACGTCCAATAGCAAGGTAAAACATACAAAAACGAACTTAAAAAACAATATCAGCATTATACACCAGAATGTCCAATCAATAGGAAATTGTGTAGAGGAAATACAGGAACTGCTGAAACAGCATGTAAACTGCCATTTTCTATGTTTGACAGAGCACTGGAAAACAAACTCACAACTAGAGGTACACAAGTTGAAGGACTTCGAACTGGTCTCCTACTTCTGCAGACAGCAAGAAAACGCCCATGGAGGAAGTGCACTTTATTTTCAAGGAAATACTCATAATAATATTTCCGATATATACTAAGGCACATTTAAAAATGTAGATGTATCGATGACTGAGGATATTTTACGTTTGTCGCATAATTTTATATGTATGTAGAACAAACATATTGGTATATTTTCCATTCATGTAGCTTAAAGGAATTTCGATGGACTCGTTGATTGGAAATTGATACATATTTTTTTTTTCAGCCATGAAGATCTGCCCCTTCAAATGCCCGTTTTGTTTTCGTCACTTCACTAGACTGTTCAATATGAAAAGGCACATATTACGGAAACACCCACCAAAAATAATTTTTTTTAAAATAAAAACTGTATTTTCTTTAATGAACCTCATGAAGAAAGAACACACTATTTTCTTTTATATTTTACAACTCAATAGTATACTGTAGCAATACTCTACTTGTTCACAATCACATTGTTCAACATTCGAAAAGTTGGAAGAAATGTACCGAGCCGAATTCTGGCCAAGAAATGTGGGTGTAAAGAGATTCAACTTCGAGATACATAAGGAATTTCTTAGTCAACAACGAGGGGGGGATTTTTTATCCTGAATGACCCAAAGGTACACAAAGTAAGATATAAAACTCAATCAAAAACTATTGTCAAAATAGCAAGGTAAAACATACAAAAACGAACTTAAAAAATTTTTTATCCTGCCACTTCCAGAAAAGCATGGAGAAGTGCTTTATTTCAGGAAATACCAATAATTCGATATACTTAGGCTGAAATGTAGATGTCGATGATGAGATATTACTTGTCGCATAATTTTATGTATGAACAAACATATTGGTATATTCCATTCAGTGCTAAGGAATTATGGACTCGTTGATTGAAATTGATACATTTTTTCAGTATGAAATCAAAAATAAATGCCTTGTTTCAAAAATTTTCAGACAATATGAAAAGACATTATAAACGAAAAATTTGAAAAATAAAAACTGTATTTTCTTTAATGAACGCTTAAAGAAGAAATACAACATATGTTTTTATATTTTACAACCAATAGGTATTATCTTGAGAAAGTCTTGTTCACAAATTACATTGTTCAACATTCGAAAAGTTGGAAGAAATGTACGAGCCGAATTGGCCAAGAAATGATGTAAAAATCAATTCAGATTACATAAGAAATTCTTAGTCACAAGAGGGGAATTTTATCCTGGAATTGACCCAAAGGTACACAAAGTAAGATACAAAGCAGAAATAGGAACTCAATCAAAACAGAACGTCAAATAGCAAGGTAAAACATACAAAAGCGAACTTAAAAAACAATATCAGCATTATACATCAGAATGTCCAATCAATAGGAAATTGTGTAGAGGAAATACAGGAACTGCTGAAACAGCATGTAAACTGCCATTTTCTATGTTTGACAGAGCACTGGAAAACAAACTCACAACTAGAGGTACACAAGTTGAAGGACTTCAAACTGGTCTCCTACTTCTGCAGAGGGCAAGAAAACGTCCATGGAGGAAGTGCACTTTATTTTCAAGGAAATACTCATAATAATATTTCCGATATATACTTAGGCGCATTGAAAAATGTAGATGTATCGATGACTGAGGATATTTTACGTTTGTCGCATAATTTTATATGTATGTAGAACAAACATATTGGTATATTTTCCATTCACTGTAGCTTAAAGGAATTTCGATGGACTCGTTGATTGGAAATTGATACATATTTTTTTTTTCAGGTCGGAAAAATGGACAAAAAGTTTATGTTTGCTATTTTTGTTTCCAAACATTCTCCCGCCTCCATAATTTAAAAAGACATTTAAAGCAAATTCATAGTTCAGAAATAAAAAAATAAAAAATTTAAAGAACTGTATTTTTTTTATTGAACCTCATGAAGAAAGAACACACAATTTTCTTTTATATTTTACAACTCAATAGTATACTCTAGGTGCTTGTTCACAATTACATTGTTCAACATTCGAAGTTGGAAGAAATGTACCGAGCCGAATTCTGGCCAAGAAATGTGGGTGTAAAGAGATTCAACTTCGAGATACATAAGGAATTTCTTAGTCAACAACGAGGGGGGGATTTTTTATCCTGAAAGACCCAAAGGTTCACAAAATAAGATACAAAGCAGAAATAGAACTCAATCAAAAACGAACGTCAAATAGCAAGGTAAAACATACAAAAACGAACTTAAAAAACAATATCAGCATTATACACCAGAATGTCCAATCAATAGGAAATTGTGTAGAGGAAATACAGGAACTGCTGAAACAGCATGTAAACTGCCATTTTTTATGTTTGACAGAGCACTGGAAAACAAACTCACAACTGGAGGTTCACAAGTTGAAGGACTTCAAACTGGTCTCCTACTTCTGCAAACAGCAAGAAAACGCCCATGGAGGAAGTGCACTTTATTTTCAAGGAAATACTCATAATAATATTTCCGATATATACTTAGGCGCATTGAAAAATGTAGATGTATCGATGACTGAGGATATTTTACGTTTGTCGCATAATTTTATATGTATGTAGAACAAACACATTGGTATATTTTCCATTCAGTGTAGCTTAAGGAATTTCGATGGACTCGTTGATTGGAAATTGATACATATTTTTTTTTTCAGGTCGGAAAAATGGACAAAAAGTTTATGTTTGCTATTTTTGTTTACAAACATTCTCCCGATAATTTAAAAAGACATTTAAAGCAAATTCATAGTTCAGAAATAAAAAAATAAAAAATTTAAAAACTGTATTTTTTTTTAATGAACCTCATGAAGAAAGAACACACTATTTTCTTTTATATTTTACAACTCAATAGTATACTGTAGCAATACTCTACTTGTTCACAATCACATTGTTCAACATTCGAAAAGTTGGAAGAAATGTACCGAGCCGAATTCTGGCCAAGAAATGTGGGTACATAAGGAATTTCTTAGTCAACAACGAGGGGGGGATTTTTCATCCTGAATGACCCATAGGTGCACAAAGTAAGATACAAAGCAGAAATAGAACTCAATCAAAAACGAACGTCAAATAGCAAGGTAAAACATACAAAAACGAACTTAAAAAACAATATCAGCATTATACACCAGAATGTCCAATCAATAGGAAATTGTGTAGAGGAATTACAGGAACTGCTGAAACAGCAAGAAAACGCCCATGGAGGAAGTGCACTTTATTTTCAAGGAAATACTCATAATAATATTTCCGCTATATACTTAGGCGCATTGAAAAATGTAGATGTATCGATGACTGAGGATATTTTACTTTTGTCGCATAATTGTATATGTATGTAGAACAAACATATTGGTATATTTTCCATTCAGTGTACCTAAAAGGAATTTTGATGGACTCGTTGATTGGAAATTGATACAATTTTTTTTTTTCAGCATGAAATACAACATACGAATGCCCATTTTGTTTCAAAAAATTTCTCCCGTCGGTACAATATGAAAAGCATTACATTATAAAAAAAAACATTTTCCGAAATAAAAACTGTATTTTCTTTAATGAACCTCATGAAGAAAGAACACACTATTTTCTTTTATATTTTACAACTCAATAGTATACCCTAGGTGCTTGTTCACAATTACATTGTTCAACATTCGAAAAGTTGGAAGAAATGTACCGAGCCGAATTCTGGCCAAGAAATGTGGGTACATAAGGAATTTCTTAGTCGACAACGAGGGGGGGATTTTTCATCCTGAATGACCCATAGGTGCACAAAGTAAGATACAAAGCAGAAATAGAACTCAATCAAAAACGAACGTCAAATAGCAAGGTAAAACATACAAAAACGAACTTAAAAAACAATATCAGCATTATACACCAGAATGTCCAATCAATAGGAAATTGTGTAGAGGAATTACAGGAACTGCTGAAACAGCATGTAAACTGCCATTTTCTATGTTTGACAGAGCACTGGAAAACAAACTCACAACTAGAGGTACACAAGTTGAAGGACTTCAAACTGGTCTCCTACTTCTGCAAACAGCAAGAAAACGCCCATGGAGGAAGTGCACTTTATTTTCAAGGAAATACTCATAATAATATTTCCGATATATACTTAGGCGCATTGAAAAATGTAGATGTATCGATGACTGAGGATATTTTACTTTTGTCGCATAATTGTATATGTATGTAGAACAAACATATTGGTATATTTTCCATTCAGTGTACCTAAAAGGAATTTTGATGGACTCGTTGATTGGAAATTGATACAAATTTTTTTTTTTCAGCGATGAAGATACCAACATACGAATGCCCATTTTGTTTCAAAAATTTTCCCGTCGGTACAATATGAAAAGACACATTATAAAAAAACATTTCCCGAAATAAAAACTGTATTTTCTTTAATGAACCTCATGAAGAAAGAACACACTATTTTCTTTTATATTTTACAACTCAATAGTATACCCTAGGTGCTTGTTCACAATTACATTGTTCAACATTCGAAAAGTTGGAAGAAATGTACCGAGCCGAATTCTGGCCAAGAAATGTGGGTACATAAGGAATTTCTTAGTCGACAACGAGGGGGGGATTTTTTATCCTGAATGACCCAAAGGTACACAAAGTAAGATACAAAGCAGAAATAGAACTCAATCAAAAACGAACGTCAAATAGCAAGGTAAAACATACAAAAACGAACTTAAAAAACAATATCAGCATTATACACCAGAATGTCCAATCAATAGGAAATTGTGTAGAGGAATTACAGGAACTGCTGAAACAGCATGTAAACTGCCATTTTCTATGTTTGACAGAGCACTGGAAAACAAACTCACAACTAGAGGTACACAAGTTGAAGGACTTCAAACTGGTCTCCTACTTCTGCAGACAGCAAGAAATCGCCCATGGAGGAAGTGCACTTTATTTTCAAGGAAATACTCATAATAATATTTCCGATATATACTTAGGCACATTGAAAAATGTAGATGTATCGATGACTGAGGATATTTTACTTTTGTCGCATAATTGTATATGTATGTAGAACAAACATATTGGTATATTTTCCATTCAGTGTAGCTTAAAGGAATTTCGATGGACTCGTTTGTAGATGTATCGATGACTGAGGATATTTTACTTTTGTCGCATATTTGTTATATATTGATTGGAAACTGATACATATTTTTTTTCAGGTAGGAGAAATGATGGTAGAAAATGTCGACGCATTTTGTTTCGCAAAATTCACCTGGTACAATATGAAAAGACACATTATAAAAAAACATTTTCCCGAAATAAAAACTGTATTTTCTTTAATGAACCTCATGAAGAAAGAACACACTATTTTCTTTTATATTTTACAACTCAATAGTATACCCTAGGTGCTTGTTCACAATTACATTGTTCAACATTCGAAAAGTTGGAAGAAATGTACCGAGCCGAATTCTGGCCAAGAAATGTGGGTACATAAGGAATTTCTTAGTCGACAACGAGGGGGGGATTTTTCATCCTGAATGACCCATAGGTGCACAAAGTAAGATACAAAGCAGAAATAGAACTCAATCAAAAACGAACGTCAAATAGCAAGGTAAAACATACAAAAACGAACTTAAAAAACAATATCAGCATTATACACCAGAATGTCCAATCAATAGGAAATTGTGTAGAGGAATTACAGGAACTGCTGAAACAGCATGTAAACTGCCATTTTCTATGTTTGACAGAGCACTGGAAAACAAACTCACAACTAGAGGTACACAAGTTGAAGGACTTCAAACTGGTCTCCTACTTCTGCAAACAGCAAGAAAACGCCCATGGAGGAAGTGCACTTTATTTTCAAGGAAATACTCATAATAATATTTCCGATATATACTTAGGCGCATTGAAAAATGTAGATGTATCGATGACTGAGGATATTTTACTTTTGTCGCATAATTGTATATGTATGTAGAACAAACATATTGGTATATTTTCCATTCAGTGTACCTAAAAGGAATTTTGATGGACTCGTTGATTGGAAATTGATACAAATTTTTTTTTTTCAGCTATGAAGATACCAACATACGAATGCCCATTTTGTTTCAAAAAATTTTCCCGTCGGTACAATATGAAAAGACACATTATAAAAAAACATTTCCCGAAATAAAAACTGTATTTTCTTTAATGAACCTCATGAAGAAAGAACACACTATTTTCTTTTATATTTTACAACTCAATAGTATACCCTAGGTGCTTGTTCACAATTACATTGTTCAACATTCGAAAAGTTGGAAGAAATGTACCGAGCCGAATTCTGGCCAAGAAATGTGGGTACATAAGGAATTTCTTAGTCGACAACGAGGGGGGGATTTTTTATCCTGAATGACCCAAAGGTACACAAAGTAAGATACAAAGCAGAAATAGAACTCAATCAAAAACGAACGTCAAATAGCAAGGTAAAACATACAAAAACGAACTTAAAAAACAATATCAGCATTATACACCAGAATGTCCAATCAATAGGAAATTGTGTAGAGGAATTACAGGAACTGCTGAAACAGCATGTAAAGCAAGGTAAAACATACAAAAACGAACTGGAAAACAAACTCACAACTACAGGTACACAAGTTGAAGGACTTCAAACGGGTTTCCTCACTTCTGCAGACAGCAAGAAATCGCCCATGGAGGAAGTGCACTTTATTTTCAAGGAAATACTCATAATAATATTTCCGATATATACTTAGGCACATTGAAAAATGTAGATGTATCGATGACTGAGGATATTTTACTTTTGTCGCATAATTGTATATGTATGTAGAACAAACATATTGGTATATTTTCCATTCAGTGTAGCTTAAAGGAATTTCGATGGACTCGTTGATTGGAAACTGATACATATTTTTTTTTCAGGTAGGAGAAATGATGGTTAGAAAATGTTCGTATGCGCATTTTGTTTCGCAAAATTCACCCGTACAACAACTTAAAGAGACACATTCAACAGAAACACAAAGCAGAAATAAAAAATAAAAAAAATTGAAAAACTGTATTTTTTTTAATGAACCTCACGAAGAAAGAACACACTATTTTCTTTTATATTTTACAACTCAATAGTATACTCTAGCAATACTCTACTTGTTCACAATTACATTGTTCAACATTCGAAAAGTTGGAAGAAATGTACCGAGCCGAATTCTGGCCAAGAAATGTGGGTGTAAAGAGATTCAACTTCGAGATACATAAGGAATTTCTTAGTCAACAACGAGGGGGGGATTTTTTATCCTGAATGACCCAAAGGTTCACAAAGTAAGATACAAAGCAGAAATAGAACTCAATCAAAAACGAAGGTCAAATAGCAAGGTAAAACATACAAACACGAACTTAAAAAACAATATCAGCATTATACACCAGAATGTCCAATCAATAGGAAATTGTGTAGAGGAAATACAGGAACTGCTGAAACAGCATGTAAACTGCCATTTTCTATGTTTGACAGAGCACTGGAAAACAAACTCACAACTAGAGGTACACAAGTTGAAGGACTTCAAACTGGTCTCCTACTTCTGCAGACAGCAAGAAATCGCCCATGGAGGAAGTGCACTTTATTTTCAAGGAAATACTCATAATAATATTTCCGATATATACTTAGGCACATTGAAAAATGTAGATGTATCGATGACTGAGGATATTTTACTTTTGTCGCATAATTGTATATGCATGTAGAACAAACATATTGGTATATTTTCCATTCAGTGTAGCTTAAAGGAATTTCGATGGACTCGTTGATTGGAAATTGATAAATTTTTTTTCAGGTATGAACATCAAAATAATTATATGCCCATTTTGTTTTTTAAAATTTTCTCGCTTATACAACCTGAAACGTCATATAATTCAAAAACACGCCCCAGATATAAATAAATTGAAAAAATAAAAACTGTATTTTCTTCAATGAACCTCATGAAGAAAGGACACACTATTTTCTTTTATATTTTACAACTCAATAGTATACTCCAGCAATACTCTACTTGTTCACAATTACATTGTTCAACATTCGAAAAGTTGGAAGAAATGTACCGAGCCGAATTCTGGCCAAGAAATGTGGGTGTAAAGAGATTCAACTTCAGACAGCAAGAAAACGCCCATGGAGGAAGTGCACTTTATTTTCAAGGAAATACTCATAATAATATTTCCGATATATACTTAGGCACATTGAAAAATGTAGATGTATCGATGACTGAGGATATTTTACTTTTGTCGCATAATTGTATATGTATGTAGAACAAACATATTGGTATATTTTCCATTCAGTGTAGCTTAAAGGAATTTCGATGGACTCGTTGATTGGAAATTGATCCTTTTTTTTTTTCAGGTATGAACATCAAGAAATATAAATGTCCGTTCTGTTTCAGAAAATTTTCAAGACTAAACATGAAAAGACATATAATACACACCCACGCACCGGAAATAAATATATTGAAAAAATAAAAATCTGTATTTTCTTTAATGAACCTCATGAAGAAAGAACACAATTTTCTTTTATATTTTACAACTCAATAGTATACTCTAGCAATACAGTGCTTGTTCACACAATTACATTGTTCAACATTCGAAAAGTTGGAAGAAATGTACCGAGCCGAATTCTGGCCAAGAAATGTGGGTGTAAAGAGATTCAACTTCGAGATACATAAGGAATTTCTTAGTCAACAACGAGGGGGGGACTTTTTATCCTGAATGACCCAAAGGTACACAAAGTAAGATACAAAGCAGAAATAGAACTCAATCAAAAACGAACGTCAAATAGCAAGGTAAAACATACAAAAACGAACTTAAAAAACAATATCAGCATTATACACCAGAATGTCTAATCAATACGAAATTGTGTAGAGGAAATACAGGAACTGCTGAAACAGCATGTAAACTGCCATTTTCTATGTTTGACAGAGCACTGGAAAACAAACTCACAACTAGAGGTACACAAGTTGAAGGACTTCAAACTGGTCTCCTACTCCTGCAGACAGCAAGAAAACGCCCATGGAGGAAGTGCACTTTATTTTCAAGGAAATACTCATAATAATATTTCCGATATATACTTAGGCACATTGAAAAATGTAGATGTATCGATGACTGAGGATATTTTACGTTTGTCGCATAATTTTATATGTATGTAGAACAAACATATTGGTATATTTTCCATTCAGTGTAGTTCAAAGGAATTTCGATGGACTCGTTGATTGGAAATTGATACATATTTTTTTTTCAGGTATAAACATCAAAAGATTCAAATGCCCATTTTGTTTTTGTAAATTTTCTCGTCTAAACAACTTGAAACGCCACATTATCCAAAAACACGCCCCAGAAATCAATAAATTGAAAAAATAAAAAACTGTATTTTCTTTAATGAACCTCATGAAGAAAGAACACACTATTTTCTTTTATATTTTACAACTCAGTAGTCTTCTCTAGCAATACAGTACTTGTTCACAATTACATTGTTCAACATTCGAAAAGTTGGAGGAAATGTACCGAGCCGAATTCTGGCCAAGAAATGTGGGTGTAAAGAGATTCAACTTCGAGATACATAAGGAATTTCTTAGTCAACAACGAGGGGGGGATTTTTTATCCTGAATGACCCAAAGGTACACAAAGTAAGATACAAAGCAGAAATAGAACTCAATCAAAAACGAACGTCAAATAGCAAGGTAAAACATACAAAAACGAACTTAAAAAACAATATCAGCATTATACACCAGAATATCCAATCAATAGGAAATTGTGTAGAGGAATTACAGGAACTGCTGAAACAGCATGTAAACTGCCATTTTCTATGTTTGACAGAGCACTGGAAAACAAACTCACAACTAGAGGTACACAAGTTGAAGGACTTCAAACTGGTCTCTTACTTCTGCAGACAGCAAGAAAACGTCCATGGAGGAAGTGCACTTTACTTTCAAGGAAATACTCATAATAATATTTCCGATATATACTTAGGCACATTGAAAAATGTAGATGTATCGATAACCAAAATTGAGGGTAAACACCTCAGGACGTACTTCACCATTTCAAACCACATTTTGAAGCAATTCAATGTTTTTCGACATATATCAAATAGTATCAGTGTTGACATTTCCTTCTTTAGACCAGATGATAAGACGACCATATTGAATAAACCAAAAAAGTTTTTCCATGGGATGTTGAGCTGGCACCACAAATGCTGCGATAACAAACAGATGATGTTGCATAGTAGCCTATGATGGAATGAAAGCAACACAATTGTTCCCCAAGTACAGTACAATGCGCTTCTACATTTTCATGAGGACAATTTACTTGGAGAAACAACAGTTGTGAAATGCCCACATAAAGATATTGAAGATTAAAAAAACCCGTCAATTTCAGTTAATATTATTTCCAGAAAAAATAACCAAAATTGAGGGTACACTCGTCAGGACGTAGTTCACCATGTCAAAACATATTTTGAAGCAATTCAATGTTTTTCAGCAAAAATCAAAAAGTATCAGTGTTGTTGTTTCCTTCTTTAGACCAGATGATAAGACAATAATAATGAAGAAACCAAAAAAGTTTTTCCATGGGATGTGGAGCTGGCACCACATAATGTGGAAGTACCATCTAGGGTTCTACGCTGCTCGAACTCAATTTGAAAGAACGATATATGCTGAGACAACAGATGTTGCAACCCAATAAGATTTTGACTGTCAACAGATATACTCGAGACATTTTTCCCACAAATTAGAAATTCAAGTTAGTTCCCGGTTTGTTTTGAATAAAATAGTTGACCAAGGAGCATCCATAGCAACAGCATGCTGTGACAAGAAAAATTCTGCGACAACAGAGCAAACAGCAGTAAAATGTGAACAGTTCAATGCAATGTTGATATTATTTATAATAGTAGCCTACGATGGAATGAATGGAACACAACTTTTCCCCAAGTTACAGTACAATTCACTTCAACATTTTCACGAGGGCAATTTGAAGAAACAATAGTTGTGAAATGCTCACTTAAAAATATTGAAGATTAAAAAAACCCGTCAATTTCAATTAGAATCATTTCCACAAAAAATAATAAAAACCGAAATTGAGGGTAAACACCTCGGGACGTACTTCACCATTTCAAAACACAAATTTTGAAGCAATTCAATGTTTTTCAGCAAAAATCAAAAGGTATCTTTAGACCAGATGATAAGACAATCATAATGAAGAAACCAAAAAAGTTTTTCTATGGGATGTGGAGCTGGCACCACATAATGCGGAAGTACCCTCCAGGGTTCTACGAAGTTGGCTTGAAAACTCCCCGCTGCTCGAACACAATTTGAAAGAACGATATATTCTGAGACTATAGATGATGTTGCAACCCAATATCATCTTCACTGTCAACAGATATACCCAAGACATTTTTCCCACACAAATTAAAAATTTAGGTTAGTTCATAGTTTGTTTTAAATAAAATAGTTGACCAAGGAGCATCCATAGCAACAGCATGATGTGGCAAGAAAAATTCAGCGACCCCAGAGCAAGCATCAGTAAAATGTGAAATGTGATAATAGCAGCCTATGATGGAATGAACACAACACAATATTTTCCCAATTCACTTCAACATTTTCATGAGGGCAATTCATTTGGAGAAACCATAGTTGTGAAATGCCCACATAAAAATATTGAAGATTCAAAAAACCCGTCAATTTCAGTTAGTATTATTTCCACAAAAAATAATAAAAACAGAAATTGAGGGTACACACCTCGGGACGTACTTCACCATTTCAAAACACAGATTTTGAAGCAATTCAATGTTTTTCAGCAACAATCAAAAGGTATCAGTGTTGCTGTTCCCTTCTTTAGACCAGATGATAAGACAATCATAATGAAGAAACCAAAAAAGTTTTTCCACGAGATGTGGAGCTGGCACCACATAATGCGGAAGTACCCTCCAGGGTTCTACGAAGTTGGCTTGAAAACTCTCCGCTGCTCGAACTCAATTTGAAAGAACGATATATTCTTAGACAACAGATGATGAATCCCAGCTAGCAAAGTACGTCGTAGTTCCGTGAAAAAGACGTCCCCTTTTACGTCATAATCACCATTATAATGACGAGAATTTCACGTCTTATTGACGGTAATATGTCACAGATATTCGACGTCATTATATGACGTAAAAAAGACGTCAACTATTACGTCAAATACTCACGAGAATTTCACGTCTTTTTGACGATAATCTTACAGACATAAGACGTCACCATATGACGTGCAAAAGACGTTGACTTAGGTAAAATATCTCTAAATCAAGCTTAAATTTGACGTTAAATCACTTCAGTATTTCAGAATGTTGTTTTACGTGACTAAAATTACCTGAAAATCATTTTATTTGAAGGAAGTTTAAATTTCTTTCAAATCTTTATAGTTAAAAAAACCGTTAGGATGTTTGAAAAATAATGAGGCGAAAATTTTAAGTTAACATAATATTTATTTTATGTTTTATATCACAAATTATAAAAAAAAACAAAGAAAATTCTTAAATTAAATAAAAATATATCTCTTTTTACCTCAATCTAAACATTTACCAAATAAAATTGTAAAAATCTCGCCAATAAAGTGTTCATCAAAAACAATATACATGGTGATTCTCGATCGATTATGAGAAAATAATAAGGAAGAAAATGTTGACAATTAAATATAATTATAACCTAACTTTCAATTTTTTTTTGTTTTCTAAACTTAATCTTTTTGGGCCATGTCAGCCAAACTTTTATGCATTCATCCACTTCTTGGGTATCTCCCTCAAATTTGGAACACAGCACCTTAAATAAAAAAAGTAGTTTAAATTATGGAATTAATTTTTATTTATAAAATATGTCTCTATGTTGAGGTATAACAGACACTTCAAAATTTGAATCTTTACTGCTCTACCCCTCCAGTAAGTAACAGGAATAAATAAAAATTAAAAAAAAACGTAAAATTTTCAAAAGATTTTACCACGCATAGTCTGGATCAAAATTTTCTGGTAGGACGGATCATATAATAAGATAAAATTACAGAAACAAAGATATTTTAAAAAGTTAAGATAGAGGGGTACAATCATTATGTAGGTAGATTTTGCTAGATTCCTCCGTGCACATTTTGAAAATGATTCAACCAAAACAAAGTAAATAGCACACATGCAACAGGTTACTTAAAAACTGGAGGAGTGAAGGCATATATTTCCTTTTATTTACTTACTCTGTGCCCATTCTAATGGAATAAATAATCTTATTAGAACCTACCTTCTTGAAAAAACGTTTTTAAATAGACACCACTGTTCATTTAAAGTCTCTCCCTTTTTGAAGCTCCTCAAAAAAACATCCTGCTGCTTATGTGGGTGCCACCAAACTTCCCTCTTTAAAGGTGTCAGCCATTTTTCATGCACCATTGAACGCAAATTGAACGCCGTAATCCATGACGAAATGAAAATGAGTGAGAGGTTTATTACCTAAACGAATAGGGGACAGGACCTCGGACCACGACACAAAATACAATTTTAAGCAAAAGCAGGCAATGGCTGGCAAACAAGTTGAAAACTGTGGTTGAAGTTGAAAAGAAAGAATCAAAACGAAAATGGCCGACCATCATCTTGCTTCATCATCGCCCGACTACCACCACGCCGGCCCGGCCGGCCGAGGTGTTTATTTTATGACGTTTATGTTTATTCGTCATTTCTCGTTTGATGTCGGCTATGGTTCGGGTTGTTTTTTGTTATTGTTCGCATGGCCGCTAATTTATTTAGATAAATTTAGCTAACGGGTGATTCTTCTATTTTTTTACTTTGCCATATTTATTTCTATACGTTTTCAGAAATTGAAAAATATTTTACCCTCAATGATACTTGTTGGATTATTAAAAAACATAAAGTTGGTGAATAAAATCACGTCACAATGACGTGAAAAAATGACTAGATTCAGAAGGATCCAAATTCGTGTTCAAAGTGACGTCATATTTACGTCACTTTTTGGGGCCCGAATGACCTCGACGTATTTGACCTGATTTTCACGTGATAATGACGTGTTTAGACGTCACCCTGCTAGCTGGGATATGACCTTGACTGTCAACAGATATACCCGAGACATTTTTCCAACACAAATTAGAAATTCAAGTTAGTTCACAGTTTGTTTTAAATAAAATAGTTGACCAAGGAGCATCCATAGCAACAGCTGCTGTGACAAGAAAAATTATGCCACCCCAGAGCAAGCAGCAGTAAAATGTGAACAGTTCAATGCAATGTTGATATTATTTATATAGTAGCCTATGATGGAATGAACGGAACACAACTTTTCCACAAAAAATAATAACCGAAATTAAGGGGAACACACTTCAGGACATATTTCGCCATTTCAAAGCAAACATTTTGAAGCAATTTAATGCTTTTCAGCATAAATCAAAAAGTATCAGTGTTGAAGTTTCCTTCTTTAGACCAGAAGATAAGACAACCATAATGAATAAACCAAAAAAGTTTTTCCATGGGATGTTGAGCTGGCACCACATAAATGCTGCGATAACAGATGTTGCATAGTAGCCTATGATGGAATGAAAGCAACACAATTGTTCCCCAAGTACAGTATAATTCGCTTCTACATTTTGATGGGGGCAATTCACTTGGAGAAACAATAGTTGTAAAATGCCCACATAAAAACATTGAAGATTCAAAAAACCCATCAATTTCAGTTAATATTATTTCCACAAAAAATAATAAAAACCAAAATTGAAGAGCACACCTCAGGACGTACTTTATCATTTCAAAACATTTGAAGCAATTTTTTCATTGTTTTATATATACATTGTTCAAGGACTTAATTCTCAATGTCTTGTTTTTTTAGTCCTCAAGATGAAACAGAAAGTTTCGAAACTTCGACAATTTAGAATTTGGTTTTCTTCTTCATTATTCCGATTGAACTCTCGCCAATTCAACACTTGAAATCATATCAGTGGCCGCCAAAAAGATAATATAATTTTTTTTCCATTTTTTTCCATCTATCAAATATTGCTGCGATGACAGATGATATTGAAGATTATCTTGCTTCTGTTCAATATATACACTTGAGACATTTCTCGTAGACATATTCAGAATTCCAGTTAGTTTAGAGCCCATCTATATTTTTACATCACTGAAGAGCAGCCTTACCAGCAGAATTAGACATAGCATAGGTGTGTTTCAGTCATTCGTTTATAATCCTTCTTGTCCGGAACAATTCAGTTAGTTTCCCATGAAACACACTAGGTGAGGACGTAGGGCAAACAAGACAAAATGTATCATGAGTAAGAAAGGAAAAAATTCACCTTTGCAGATGTTCCTGAAGTATATCACTTAGAGAGTTTCGGGTATATTTTGTGGAAAAGGTAAAAGAGGTTTTTAGTCAGTATAAATCCGACACAACTGGATGCATAGATGCATGGCGGCGACTTGAAAGAAGGTTTCTAATGAAATACTTGACCAAAGAACATTGGAAAAAATTGATAACTGCCCAATATTAAAAACTGAAATATGAGGGTAGGAACTTTAGGACGTAAAGTACCATTTCAATTCACAGAGTTTGAAGAAATTCAGTAACTATAGTTTTCAGCTGATTATCAGTGTTGAAAGAAAAACAGAATGTTTCCCCTCTAGACCAGACGATAATATAGAAAGACAACCATGAAAAATACAATTTTTTCGTTGTATGGTTGAGCCACCACCACATATATGCTGAGATGAGAGATAATGTCGCAGACTCAATAAATTCTTGCTTGTGTCTTCAACATAATATACTTGAAATATTTTTCACATCAGTTCTGTTAGTTTGAAGCCAGTTTGTTTTTACATCTTCCAGGAGCAGTTGTATCAGCAGCATTAGACATAATTGCACATACTGAGTGTTTTGGTTTTTCGTTGATAAGCCTCCTTGTCTGGATCAATTCGAGTTTTCATCTGATCACCATACAGTTCGTTTTGAATAAAATAGTTGACCAAGGAGCAGTTCCAGCAACAACCAAAACAATGCGGTGATAAACAATCTAGGAGCAGACATCAATTCGAAGTCGACTTTTTTCAAATAGAGCACCCTGTATTTTTTAACCGAATCGATACCCTCTTATGCCTTTCTGTCGATATGATCTTTTTTTTTTGCAACATTGCCATGTAATGATTTATTTCACCACCATTGCAGGGTCATGATGAGCAGCAGTAAACTGATGTGATATATGCACCTTCAACGTTTTTATGAAGGCAATTCATTTGGAGAAATTATTAGTTCTGAAATGATCGAATATTGAAAAAATTATTCAACTTTAGTTTCTACCATTTTCAAAACTTGGAAAACAAAAGAAAACGGTAAAAACCAAGAGGGTTACTAAATTAGTGAAGTTTTTTACCATTCTGACCCACAAAGATTTTCAAGAAATTCAATAACGATATTTTTCCCAATGGAACTTAAAAATTGTGTCTATAGTACTACTATACTATAATGAGATAAAATTTGTCTGGAAAATGTTGATACACTTTTCGTCCTGAGAGTAAGTGTCAACAAGACAACTGCCAGTTATTCAATACTGCCCAGTTATTCAATACTGACTAATGAATTTGGCAAGCTGTTGATTTTCATAGAAACTATTTGGTAAAAATCTTCATATGCAAATTAACAGCATGTTAAATTCATAAATCCAGTAAAGGGATGAAGTACTTTGATATTATGATAACCGAATCACAATTTAGGAAGCAATGGCAGTTTGAACTAACTGGAAAAAAAGTGATAATTAATTGGGAAAAAAAAACATTTTCACTTTTTCATTAGGTGTTTCTTATCCCCATTTCCTTTTCATTTTTTTTTATTTTCTACATTATTGGTAGACATTTTTTCCTACCAACTACTGTTTTGAATTGAAAAGCATCAAACCCAACAGGTCATGTTTCGTAAAGTACAGCAATAAAAAAAGATTTCATTTTGCCACAATTTCACGACAGTTTTCAAGTTGGTCCCTACACTCATTCACTGGGCAACCTCCGCAGCCATTGCTTTTGACATCTACAAGAGTCTGAATTTTGAAAATGTCCGCAGCAGTTCCATTTCCTTTTGACGAGATTGTCCTGGTTGTAGATGATAAAACCGAAACATTTTTCGGCTGAAAATCATCTGAAAGAAAAGAAAAACTATTATATACAACTGTGTTGATCTGATATAATTACTGAAAATATATCACGAATTTGTTGTTGATAGGTACTGAAATACATGGAGTTGAAAGTTAATTGAATCTCATATCCTTTTGAATATCTTGAAAACTATTTTGAATTATAGATTGTAGAGGGGTCGATATGCTGCCCTGCTGCAGAAACAATGTATCTGTTAAAAAGTTGAAATAGAGAAAAAGAGCTCTTTGTATTTCTTCACAGCCGTTCTGAATAAAACAAATTGAGCTATATTTGTCTGTGAGAAATGATTATTCGTTGTCATAGAAATTTATTTTCGTTAAAAAACTAAATCAAAGTACATCTTAATATATATAAATTACGGTCACGTTGTTTGTCCGCGATGGACTCCTAAACTACCTAACCGATTTCAATCAAATTTGCACACCGTGTGCAGTTTGATCTAACTTGAAAGATAGGATAGCTCACATCTCAATTTATAGCCGCAATATTATTTTATTGCAAATTATTTGTTTATTGAAGTGAAACTTCTTTAGAATCGTTGTGATTTCAAACTCGATACACGTTCACGGTCTCCTCTTTGTGCGATGCTTCGTAGCGTCCCCACTATCGTCTACTAAGCATTGTCCATATGTATGCACCTGTGTAGTGGGATAGTCAGTATATCTTGCTCCAGTTCCGAGCGTTCTACGTGTTTATGTTAGTATGTGTTATTTAGAGTGAAGTATAAATTAAATTCATATAGTAGAAAATCAATCATGGACGTCGCCATGTTTTTTTACAAATGGCATCTGTGTAAAAAAGCATGGTGGTCCCCATGACTGGTGTTCTCCTACCGTTTCCCTTGAATAATAGTTTAGGAATCCATCGCGGACAAACAACGTGACGCGTAATTTATATATATTAAGTGTGCAGTTTGATCTAACTTGAAAGATACGATAGCTCACATCTCAATTTATAGCCGCAATATTATTTTATTGCAAATTATTGGTTTATTAATTATCTGTTAGCTCCAAACGATGCTAACAGATGGCGGTATCTGTTGACTGGATTGAGTAAGAACGGGTTAACGGGAATAACGGGATAACGAAAAAACGGGATAACGGGATGACAGGATAAGGGGATAACGGGAAAACGGGATAAAGAAAAAAAGGGGTAACAGGAAAATGGGATAACGGGAATAACGGGATAACGAAAAAACGGGAAAACTGGATGAAAGGATAAGGGGATAAGGGGAAAACGGGATAAAGAAAAAATAGGATAACAGGTTAACGAGAATAACGGGGTAAAGAAAAAAACACTCCCTTCCCACTCAGAGTGCGATACATTGCTCTGTTTGGAAAATATGAATTTTTATTTGTTTCGGATATGCCCAACTTTTTTCCTATTGCCTTACAAACGATTGTGCGCTCAGAAATTTAAAAAGATGATTGTTAACTCTCTTCCCATCCAGAATGCCTTTCAAAATACGAATGATCTCTGAATTTAGAAAAATAATTTTCACCTCATATATTCAATACCATTTTTCTATTGCACGATCATTTGTTTACCTACTTCCTACTTAGTTTGAAGAATAAGCGCTGAAGAGATGAGCAAACTGATTGAAAACTCCGAATGCCTGCAATTCAGGTGTGGATACAATAGGGCCGCGCAGTGTTGCCAGATCGAAAACCGTGGATGAGAAAACCGTGGCTGTTTTCACACCCGTCAGTTGTAGGGCCTATACCATTTACATAAATTATCTGTTAACACTTGAGATAGATAGCAAAGTAGTATCATATGCTGATGACACTGTTGCCAAATTTAGTGGATATGATTGAGAAGTTACTAAGGAAAGCGTTCATTCAAGAAGGTATGAATGTCATGGGTATCAGCTGCCTTTATGCAGATAAAACCAATTATATAACATTTACCATCACAGATATAAACAGACCTAATTTTCACAGTATTAATATTAAGGGCATTGGAGACATAAAAGAAGTTGAAAATACTAAATATTTAGGAATTATTATAGATCAAAATATAAAATGGAATAAACATGTAGCATATTTAACAAAACGAGTTAGAAAACTAATATACAAATCCCTAGTGCAATCACTTTTAAGATATGGAATACTGGTTTGGGGAGCATTATATGACAATTCATTAAAAACCTTGTCTACAATTCAAAATTATATATTGAAAAGAATTTACAAAAAGGCAGACAATACTCAACCAACTATTTATGGAAGGGATTTATGCATAAAAAAGAACATTTAAAAAATCATATCTCGCATAATATTGTGACTTGTAGTATAACAAACAAATTGCTGAAAAAAACCTAACTCTCTAATAAATACATGCAAGATTTCTTACCATCTAGCCTCAAAGACTTACTTAATTAGGAATATTAGCAACTACAAAAAAATGTCATTACAATGTAAGACGTTCATAAATGACAACTTTTTTTCATTTATAAAACTAATTGATTAATTTACTTTATTTTATATATACAATTGTCAAATTATTTAATATGGTATAGGAAAGATATTATCAAACCTGTTGAATTAAAAAAAAACTAAGTTAATTACGTTCTGCACAAAACAAGTGTTAAATCACTTAGGTGCATATTTATAGGAAACAATATAGTATAGGTATATCAGCAGCGATGTGATTTTTCAACATTATGTAATATTTTGCAAAACCGATTCTTAGTATATTAAGTTTATTTTATATTAGGTATATTAAGAAACATATGTGAACTCAATGTTAAATTTAGTAAGAACTGTCGCTGATATACAATGAATATGATATGATAGAATTAGGCATGTGTATGATTTTTTTTTAATAAATAGCGTAGAAATAAATAAAAAAAAAACGAGGTATTTCTGGATTATTTTCAATATCCGGGGAATAATCATGGAATGTTTTGGGATATTCAAAACTTTAATATTCCTGGGTATTCTAGGAATATTCCTAATCTTATTCAGGGAATATTCTAAATATAATAATCCTGGAATATTATGAGCATATTCCGAATATTCATGGAATATCTTATTGAATATTCTAGGAATATTTCCATTTTCCCCCAGCAGCACATTCAGAGAATATTCTATCAAAGGTATGTATATTCCTAGCATGTTGAAGTATATTCCAATATTCCAGAAAGAATATTCCATGATCATTCAAGGAATATTGAATGCTGTCTGATCCAAAAACCATCCAAACGGGAGTCCCACAAGGAAATGTCCTTGGACCAATTTTGTTTGTGGCCTACATCAACTCACTATTCAAAACTCAAATAATAGACGGCATGTTAATATCTTATGCTGAAGCAGGCATAGCTATAGTTAAACATTGGTTAGATTACAACAAACTATCTTTAAATGTAAGTAGAACTTTTTATATATCATTCTCACTATGGGTGCAAACCGACCAAATTTTACCACCCTAAAGATCGCAAACACTACCCTAAAAATAATGGAAACTGATAAAGCTAAATACTACTACTATCGACAAAAATATTGAATGGACAAACCATGTAAACAACCTCACAAATCGATTACGCAGAACTAAGAAAGTTTATGAATACAACTTCTGATGATATACAGGGTGTTCAAAATTCAGTATTAAGATTTCAGGGGCGTATTTTTCAGGACAAAATAAGACTTTTTTTCCACAAACATGTGTCCGCAAACGCTTTGTTACCGTTAATGTTTCAAGATGTTTTTATTGTTCTCTTCATCAATCAATATACTTTATTGTCATGAAGAACGTACATTCTTGTGGACAAAGCACTAACTTATTATTAAAAATGTAATGAGCTACACCTTTGGCCCGATTTCACCAACCTCTTTAAACGAGTTTTGTTCAAATTAAACTTAGATTAAGCTTTCTACACGTCATATTGGATTTCACCAGGAACTATAAACCTCTTTTAGTTCTAAACGGGGTTTCCAATTGAAACGGTCTGAATTTGGACAGTTACGAAGTTAAACGACGTTTAGTTCATTGGTTTCGTGCACGTTTGACAGATGGTTGACATTGGAGGTAAAACAACCTTACTTTTCCGATTTGTTTATGTTGGAGAATTGAACATTTTTACCTATTTCAAAAAGAATTCAGTAGTTGGATTACATGTGTTATTGTTTAATTCGTAGATGATCATGCCTTCATATTGTTCTGTTGTGAAATGCAATAAAAATGCATCAAAAGACGGCAGAATACGATTTTTCAGGTAAATTGTACATGTTTGTATTTTTGACCCTGTTATCAGAATTCCATCTGCTGTTTAAGAAATAGAAAACATTGTGAAATCTCCCCGAGAAGGCAAGCAGCCTAGATACATGCCATCAAACGAAAAGACTGGTCTAATAAGTTAACGAAATATGGTTGGAGTTTGTTCCAGACATTTTCACTCTGGTAAAGGAAATATGTTGTACCAATGTATTCAATAAGCTGGGTGCCGAATAAAGTGCAAAGAAGGAATTTATTTGATAGATTATATTTTCACATTCCAACTTGAAATTCATTGTAGAAGATATTGTTACTTTTATCAAGTTTCTTCAAAAACTAAACTTTGAACACCGAACACCCACAAAAATATCACAAAACATGAGCCAAACACAAAAGTTATCAGTTTTAAATTTTTAGGTTATATCGTCACTTGGCTTTGGCTCCTCTACAAAACAACAAAATCTATGCTAAAATGACAGAAACGTACATATTTTACTATGTTGCCAGTTTTTGACTGTCCTTAAACTAAGTTTCAATAAACTCGGTTTAGCTTTCGTCTGTTTGTGTCGGTGAAACTGGATCGAGGTTTATCAAGATTAAAATCTGAGTTTAGTGAGAACGGAGTTTAGTAAAACGCCGTTTATCTGTCTTGTGGTGAAATCGGGCCTAAGTAAATTACATATAGGAGATAAATAAACAAATACAATAGTAAAACATGTAAAATAAAATAATAGGGTTTTTTGTAATACATATTTGCTAATTGATGTTATAATCCAAGGCAGTACAAATATAGTAAATTAAAATGAATCAAAAGGAATCAGCATAAAATTCTTCCAAGGTATAGTAGGGTCTGCTACATAGCAAGAAGTAAATCTATCGACGGTGTTAATCTCTCTAACGTAATCAGGTAAGTGATTGTACATCTTGCAGCCATTGTAAATGATGGAGTCCTTTACTAAAGTTGAGTTTGGTCTGTGTAAGTTGATACTGTTTTCCTTGCGTGTAGAATAACGGTTAACCGTACTGAATTTATTTGTGTTTTTTGATTGGACAAACTGTCTCCGCAACTTATGTAGGACAAAAAGTCGTTTGCAAGGATCCCATGCCTTTGCTTTAGAAATATATCTAATTGCTCTTTTTGTCAAGATGTTTTGCATGATATTATTATTGCAAACACCCCAAAACGGTGTGCCGTATCTCAGATGGGACTCAATGCGTGGTATACTGTCATAGCTCTTTCAGTTTTCAGTGGATTCAAAAATATGAAATTAATTCTTTGTTTGGTTTATAATTTTTTTGTCTCTTGTAATTTTTACGCATCTGTGATTGTTATCAAGAAAAAAATAAAATCATTTTTTGTAATTTACTAGAGTTAATTAAATTTTTCAACGAAACAATGAAAAAAAAGAGAATTAGTGGGCTTTGACTGCTATTTTCATTTTGACGTTTAGGTTTGTTTTGAAGCATGTGACATTATTTGAAAGTGGGTGGGTGTCTCATCGTGAATTTGTTTAACATTAAAATGGAAAATGAACCATATTCATTTGAACATCTCGCTGACATCCATTTTGGTCTGGCTAATGGTAACGGACTTGAAGCTCAGAGGTTGTACGCGCAAAGATTTCATAATCGCCAGCTTCCCAACTATAGAACTTTTATAAATTAATCAATCAATCAAATTCCCATCAGCACCTTCGGGAATATGGCAGATTTCAGACTCCAAGGCACGATGCTGGCAGACTGCGACAAGCACGCAACCCAGTAAGAGATGAAGAGATTTTAAATGTTATCGACGAAAATCCAGGTATGAGTACGCGACAAATAGCACAGGATATCGATGTTTCCCATTCAACTGTCTGGAGGGTTTTACACCAAAAATTGATATACCCATATGATATCCAGCACGTCCAAGGTTTGCTTCTGCGAGATTTTCCAGGGCGCTTGCAGTTCTCCCGAAGGATACTGCGCAACTATACTAGGGATCCTTCATTTTTATCTCGTAACCATTTTACCGACGAAGCTCACTTTACACGCGACAGTGTATTGTGAATTACCACAACGTTCATAATGGGGCACTAGAAAAGCCACTCATGATCAGAAAATCTCGACACCAGGAACAGTTCAGCGTAAACATATGGACAGGAATAGTAGGTGATACTATAATTGGTCCTTTTATTTTACCGCTAATTTTAAATAGTGCCACATATTTAAACTTCCTACAGAATGAATTGCCTGCATTAGTGGAGGACGTGCCTTTACAAGTTCCTCAGCAAGTTTATACACGATGCCCCCTCACTTCTCATTTTTGAGTCATCGTCCGCGATTATTTAGATAGTGTTTCCCTATCGGTGGATTGGCAGAGCCGGTCCAATTGCTTGGCCCCCATGGTCCCCAGATTGCAACCCGCAGGACTTCTTTATATGGGGACATGTAAAGGGCCTAGTTTATGGGGCAGAACCAGTGCCTTCCATCGAAGTTCTTACTGAAAGAATTATTAATGCCTTCCACTCCGTAAGAAACACTCCCGGAATTTTAGAAAGCGTACGGCAGTCTATGGGAAGAAGAGTGAAGGTTGTATCGCAGAAGGAGTAGGGCATTTCCAGCATATTTTACAAAAAGTCAAGGTTTATTAGGTTTCTTATTGTTAGGTAATGTTCAAAGAAACTTGTAATTCAGATCACAAACCAAATAAGTAGCGTTTTATGTTTTCATTGTGATAATAAGTTCCCCCTTTTGTTAAGAATTTCAATTAAATGTAGCGAATTACAAAAAATTATTTAATTTTGTTTCTCGATAATGGTCGCAAATGCGTAAAAATTACAAGAGCCAAAAAAATTTGTAAACAAAACAAAGAAATAATTTTATGTTTGATTCCACCAGCGGCGCACTACAAAAAAGTTTATGGACCGGAAAAGGGCTTGACCCCTGAAAAAATATCTCCCTGTAGATTCTTACAATCACTCGGCATATTGGATGATGTCAACCCTAAAATGTAACCTATGTTTCAAATTTGAACTTAATATCGCAAAAACTGAAAGAGGTAAAAAGAAAAAAATCCAAAATTTAAACTTCAGCGCTTTGTAGATCGGTAAGAAAGCGTTTGCGGACACATATTTATTGAAAAAAAAAGGCTAATTTTGACCTGAAATCAAACACCCTGTATAAGACACTAGTCGAATCAATAATAACATATGGAATTCTAGTAACATTTATATTTATATATTGTATATTAGGATACCTATATTAATAAACTTACTTACTTACTTAGTATGGGGAGGACTTTATAACAATGCATTGAACCCGCTGAAAGTTGTTCAAAATTTCAAACTACGAGTCATCTTACATAAAGACAGAAGATATCCAACAACCCAATTATACAATAATGGAACTCTAAATGTTAGAATGCTATACTATCATGCAAACTGTGTCTTTATAACTAAGAATCCTCAGCTCAAAAACTACCCAACACACTCATACAGCACCCAACAGGTCACAAACAAACTATTGACAACACCAAGCTGTCATAAAGATGCAAGTTATAGATTCACAACAACTATTGCTCCAAAAATTTTCAATACCCTCCCAGCAAAAATTAGAAACATAAAAAACTTCAAACTATTTTCAAAAAAAAAATGCAAAAATTATATTAGCAGCAACATCACGGAATATATGATGAACATCTTATAATATCAGAACTAATAATCTGATGTATGGCATTAATTATAAATTATCTATATGTTATGGGTGATATAGAACTATTTATTTATTGTCATGTTATTTATTGTATTTTAGTATGTAAGTAGAAAACTGAAACAACTTATATATTGAAAATAAATGATATAATAATGTAATGCGAATGAAAAAAAAAATTGAATGCATTGACATATAATTTTGATAGGAGCTAAGTGTGATTTTATCACAAAACAATTGCGAATCTACTGTGGTTTCATCAGTATAAAACAACAAGACATTTATCACTATAAAACTGATCCGATTGGTTTTCTGTTTGAAACTTGGTCCATTTGATTGGTTCAAAAATAATGAGGGAAATAGTCTGTTCAAAATTTGGGAAAAATTATTTTTGAGAAAGCTGAGCACTGGTTCAAATCCTGCAGACTCAGTAAAAACTGTTGAAACATATGTTTGTTTTATTTAAATGAATCAATCTCAAAGTACATAAGACTGAACCAACAAGATTTTTTTTCTGAACACAACAAATGAATTGGTGTTATAACTGATGATACTTTGAAGTTTTCGTACCATATTGACTAGCTTGCTAAGAAACATGCTATATACTAGCTGACCCGATAGACCTGCTGTCTATGTTCCCTAAAATGTTTTTCCTGAAAACTCGTCCACATAAAATTTCTTTATTCCTATGCTTTTTTTGTGTTCTTCCATCTAGGTTATGCTTTTGACTCTGCCTGCTTCTCGTTATCCCGTTTTTTCATTTTCCCTCATTTCATTTTCCCCTTATCCTATTATCTCATTTACCCCTTATCCCATCTCTAACAACACAGGGATCTCCTAGGTATATCCTTTTTATGTACCGCGGTACAAAGACATGATTTGGACATCCAGGGGATGTCCCACAGAGGTTGTCCAGAGGACATCCCATCTGGTATATCCATAGGTTGTCCCATTCATGTCCCTGGTATTTCTGATATCCATTATCATATATAAGACTCGTCAAAACTCATCAAAATGTTCATTGAAAATTCAGTTGATATTTTGTTTTGAAAATGTTTGTTTTTCTTCTGGAAAATAATTATTAAGAAAATGGAAATATATCTCAGAAATTTCTGGGAAGTGACCATTTCGCAAGCAGAAAATTATTTATGCATAATATACCCTTAATCTAAATTCTCAAATTATACACAAATCCCAAACATAATTGCATTTCGGTATCTGTGGTTTTGTCCTGTTTGGCTTTGGCAACATTGTTTGAATTAATTGGTGATCTGTCAACAAGTTAACCTCACTTTGCATAATGTTCAAGTTTCTAACTTTTCTTTGTTCGATGTAAAAAGATTAGCGGCATCCTTATTGTGCTTGACGAATTTTGTGAGCATTTTATCAGTTATAGTGATGTGTTTATCATAGTTGAGAAATTGAAATAATAAGTTGAGTTTAAGGTTGGTAAAACAATAATTATCAAAATATTGAATGTAACATTTTGGATCGAAGACTTGATTGTTCCAATAATATGATTATTCGATTCTGAATATTATGTTTATAGTATATTTATTAATCTATTATAGGTACATATTAATATAATGGATCGTAGGAGGAAGGTATCATCAAGGCTTGAGAGAAAAAATACACTAAATAAATATTATAAAAGGACAAGAAAACTTGGAAGACAAAATGAAGAATCTTGAGAGGCTTGTAGTGGGCCTTCTACTAGTCCATTAATGGATGTAAATGATGATATTAATATAACATTACCTTCTACAGGTTCAGATAAAGTTGATCAATGTGAATCAAGTTCTGAAAATTTGTCTGATGGTTCTTCCCTTGGAGAATTGAACCCTACATGAAGAGAAGACCTAGTTCAAAATTATCATGTTGGGAACTTCCATGAAAATGTTAAAAATTCAAATGATGACATAAATTCAAAGTTAACTGAATGGGCCTTGAAACAACATAACACATGCAGCAATAATACTTGGTGAGTATTTTTACCTATTATTGTAAATCCCAAAAGAACTATAACATGATATCTGTATTAGTAATTTTTTTCATTGTCAATTCAATCTGCAATAATATCTTCTGAAGCCATTGGCAATAAAAAACAGATTGGAGAGACTTTGCAGAAGTTTTTCAGGAGGACCAAGGAGAGAAGCCACAGAGAAAAAGATAATGGAATGCCTGCAATAAATGCAACACCCTAATATGTGTACAATTTTCAACTGATTCACCTAGTCTTTTTTTGTTCATTTGTCATTTGAATTCATTCATAGGATGTTCTTGTTTGTCGTTTTTTTATCATATTTTTACACAATATGACATAATTAAGTTCTGAATTAAACCCGTTTTGTGTTAAGAATCTTATTTGGATTTAAGTTTTTCCATATTTTCCATGAAATTTTTCAAATTAAATGAATGAAAGAAAAGGACTTTCGAGGACGTCCAGGGGATGTATCATACATATATCCCAGGGATGTCCCTGGGACATCCCTAGGGTGTCCCTTTGATGTCCATTGTCGGGACTTGGTACATCCCTGGGACGTACCAAAAGGACATCCCTTGGATGTCCTTTCTGGTGGAAAGTAGATGTCCCTAGGACGTCCCTAGTATGTACCATGTCCCGACAAATGATCGTTAAAATCGATGGGGTCAACTAGGAGAAAGAGTTTTTTTTTCGCGTTCAGACCTTCAAATGGTCCCCCGTCCTTCTTTAAAAAGTCCCCTGGCACAATCCGCATTTCTCTACGACCCCCCCTTTAAGCTGTGCGCTTCCTCGTGTACTATTTTGAATAAAGAGAGTAGTTTTGATTATATCTGTCAAACTAGATGGTCAATCACTTTGATTTTTTTTCACAATATCTGTGATATCCTGCTCTAGCTCCTCCTCGTTTTCCATAAACTTCTTAATTTTAGTACTAACGGTAGAATTAATAATGTGCTGTTTGCCTATGCATGGTCCATATGTTACGTGTTAATTGAGTCAACCTCAATTATATATCAATTGTATACTGTTAAAATTTTATAGAAGTGTTGTTCACATGTTAAACAATACGTATGCCAAATTTTAATAATTTCCTAATTCAACTGTCTCGTGGCGGAATTACCTTAAAATAAAAGAAAAATTGTGTTGACATGTCCGGGATTGAACCCGGGTCTCAGGATCACTTATCTCAAATTCATCCTCACTGTCACTCATTAAAAGCTCTTAAAGTTCGAATATTTATTTTCGCGAGCCATGTTATTTTCGCAAGCCATGGTTAGTAAAAATTATCTAACCTGCATCTGATTCTTTACTAGTTAAACTGGGAACTTATTTTTATTAAAATATGGAATAACAAAAATAATAAGTTTAAGATACACTAACTTATTGCCCTGAAAACCAAAATACTTGCAGGATCAGGTCACATCGAAACATTACTGTTGCGGCAAGCCGATCTAATAAAAGAATAAAAAAATCGGGAAACAATGCCTCGGAGTTCGTGCCTGATAAACAAAATGCTGATTCATAGGCTCCCGCAGTGAAGCATGAGAGTTTGGAAACATTTTGTATACATCTCGGCCAGAAACAAACAACCATCTATAGGCAACACAAAATACATTAAAAATCGTATATTCAACTGCTACACAAAAAGGTCCAGCTTATTTATACGGTTCCCGTTGTATGATCACGAATTTTGTTACATAGATATCCGGTTCCCGCAGTGAAAAGTTTAAAAAATGCTCTCGAGTCTCGAGCACTTTTATTTATGAAATACTTGCGATTACTAAGCACTTTCAAAAAGTAACTGGACTTAGCGAGCAATAAGCAGTTTTCAAAAGGGGTGAGAGACTGTTAGGCAATTAAGTTTTTTCTTAAATGTGCATAATATAAGGATGAAGTGAGGGAAGGCTTAGTAAAATGAGCTTTTTCGTAAAATTCTCAAAGCACTAAGCACTGGTTAAGAAAAGTGCTCGGGTGGGAGCATAGTGCTTTGGCACAGCTCTGCTTGTGGCACACCCATGGTGACTGATAGTGGGTCACTCTATATCATTTATTTTTACTCTTTGTATTCTGAGCGATAGATAATCTCTTAATATATTTAATGCAAGGCTTCCAATTCCAACATCCAATTGCAGCAAAAGTTTGTCAAGATTAACAGAACATATCCTTCTGGTCTTGAAAACAGTTGAATATCTCATTGGTTAATTCGAAAACGGCTTGTTCGTTTCATAAGTTTGAAACCATACTGAGAGTTTGAAATGTGTAACTACGGCTCTGGATAAATATATCGTCTCACTGCGAGAGCCCTGCGGGAACCATGTTAATCAGCCCCAGCTCACAACAGCCGTATTGGAGACAAAGTTGCATAAAAAGCTATCCGCAGTGAATTAACAGGTTCAGCGCCATGGACACCGGTGTCCTACACGATTCCTTGCCGCCAAGGCCACTTGCCTGATTCAACGTGGTAGCATGTCCGCTGTGGCCCACATGAAGTTAATATAAAGAAATTGGCAAAAAAACACCTTGGTCCGGGAGAAAAGTTTGAGCGAATCCCCGGTGGTGCTGAACCTGTTTTAGTGCTTGGCACAGCTCTGGCCACAAGGAACTGATATTCAATGTCAATTTTTTTTTAAGGAAAACAAATATCATATGCAGATAACAGTGGTGTAGTATGTATGGTATAAAACAAATCCACAACTGTCTAAGTACCAATCTACTGAGCCCCAATATAGAAAAAAACTAATTTCATAGCTTCTGAGGCCCAGTTTTTCAATCGAGGATGACCAAGTCATTTGGCTTAAACCAGGATTACCAATTTTGTTTCAGTTGTTCAATACGGGTTTATGAGATAAAGCTAGTTTAACAATGGTTTAAGTTAATCTCATGAATCCGGGGGTTTAAGGAGATAATTTGCTGATTCTAACCTATTTGATTGTTTGACATTTCAATAGACATTGACTATTCTGAAAATTATTATTGTGTTGAATATTTTTGTTTCATACCAGACTGCAAAGATGTTCGAAGATATAAAAGACAGAAGATTTTTTTGATGTGTTTGGTATTATTGCCCCAAGAAGAAAGAGACCTGTATTTAGACAACGTACCGTAATTTCCGGTGACTTCAACCCAGCTGGGTGCCTCCTTTGGCTCATATTTTCATAAATAGACATTAATTATAAAAAATGTAAGCTTGTTTTTTTATTGGATTGATTTTTCTTGATTCTATTGTATATGGGTATATATATATAATATGTATTATATAGTGCAACACTGTATTCCATTCAGGATTCATTTGAAACCAAATTCAACTTTCATAAAATTTGTCTGCAATAGCAATATGTTTTTTTACTCATTTATGATGATTAAAAATTAAATAATTTTTTTATGGGCAAATTTCTTTTGTTTATTTTATCCGTCGGGTTACTTTGGCCTATGTACATGCTATAAAGAGAAAATCACGCAAAATATAAGCCATGGGTCAAAGCCAGCCCTCAATATGCGGGTGACTTTGAACCACACCATGTGTTTTTATATATCCACATACAGTCTTAATCACAATTTGACATAGCTAATTTGAAAGAGTGGGCAAAGATCAATATTTTGGTATATAATAATACCAATTTACTTTTACAAATTCATCGTAGACATTCTTTGAATTTAAGTAAGCCAAAGTCACCTAAAATAACGGTACTCTAGGAAGAATGGACAGAAAAATAATTTTTGAATAGATTTCGCTTGCCGAAAGAAATTGTCCGCAACTAACAGAAATACAAAGAATCACCCCTCACTACAGAGGCAAAATCGTAACAGAAAATAAACTTCCAAATAAAAATCAAATCTTGATTTTTTATAACAAAAACGTTTGACATAAAAAACTAAAATTAAATCATCACAAATGCAAAAAAACTACATGATCTGTTCTCAGGCATCTCAAGCAAATGTTGATTTATGTTATGTTTCAAAGATAATGTTTGTTTATACAGGGTGTAACTGAATAAGTGTAAAACATTTAAGGAGGTGATTCCTCATCGAAAAAAAGATAGGATCTTTCATATAAAGAAACTTCATTGGAGCATCCCTTGTTAAGATACAGCCCCTTAAAGGGGGTACATAAAATTTGTATAACAATTTTTTTCACAAGCACTGAAAAAGTTACAATATTGAAATTAACCTGACGTTTTGTACTACCAAAAAGACACTTAGCCAGTAATTTATTTGGTTTACCCCATGGTTGTAAGGTGAAAACGCAACCCCTAAAATTTATTTCCAATGTAACTTTTTGTCTTATTATTTGTTTACCATTTAAAAATTTATTTCCGATTGCCTGTTTCATTTTAAACAAAAAATGTTTCTTTTGTTTTATGCCCAAAATAAACCAGTAATCATCTAAACATTATTTTACGAACAACTACAGAGATATATCGACATACAATGCGAAAATACTGAAACTAATCTATCTAGTCGGTCGCTATTAGCTATAGTGACAATTAAATTGGTATGACGCTTTCAGTTTGGGAAATTTTCGAAATTGAATTAATACTAATTGTGTGTTGTTGTTCTGTTCTTAATTTGTTACTTTAATAATTCACTTGTTAATAAAATGGCATACACAAATGAGGAAATGGCTGATATTCATTACGCTTACGGTCTGTCGAAAGGGTATGGGTTAGAAGCTTCTAGAAGATATGCTGAAATGTATCCTCAACGGCAGCATCCTTCACATAGAATATTTGCTCGACTTCATCAACGATTACGAGAATATGGTTCATTCGACAAAAGAACGCAGGATTGTGGTCGCCATCGAGAAATACGAACACCACAGCTTGAGGAAGCAGTACTTAATTTGATTGAAGAACAACCTACTACCAGTACTAGAAAGATTGCTTTCCAGCTAAATGTTGATCATATGACGGTATTTCGAATTTTACAGGAACAACTGTTATACCCTTACCATCTGCAACGAGTACAGGCACTGTTACCTGAGACTTTCCGAACCGTCTTGAATTTTGCAATTGGATGCTGGAAATGATTAGAAGAAATTGTGACTTTCTGAAGACGATAGAATTCACAGACGAATGTAGTTTTTCTCGGACAAGATTATTAATTTTCATAATTACCACATATGGGCTGATGAAAACCCTCACGCTATTGTTGAAACTAGCCATCAAGAACAGTTTTCTCTTAACGTGTGGCTCGGAGTTATTGGGGATGATTTAATTGGGCCTCATTTTCTACCTCCTCGATTAAATGGTGAGGCATACGTTCAATTTTAAGAGAAGTGCATCCAGTACTGCTGGAGGAAGTTCCTTTGGGCGTCAGAAGGGATATGTTTTTATGCATGATGGGGCTCCCGCCCATTTTAGTCAAGTAGCACGTCAGCATTTAACTGAAACATATGCAAATCAGTGGATAGGTCGAGGAGGACCACATAAATGGCCCGCTCGATCCCGGATCTCAATCCTCTCGATTTCTATTTGGGGCCATTCACAGCATTTGGTATATCGTACTCTGTTCGCGATGTAGAGGACTTAAGAAACCGCATCATCGATGCGCAGGGTAATCAGAGAGACTCCAGGAATATTTGAGCGAATACTTGGCTCAATGCCCGACGCTAGACGCATGCGTAATGTTTGAAGGTAGACATATTGAACATTCACTATGATTTCTACATGTTGTGTGTTTTGTTATTAATAACTTAGTTTTGTTTATTACCCTTTAATCGTTTAATGCAGGTACTAACTACAAAATAACAATAAATCCGGTTCGCATTTATGACAATGTATCTCTGTAGTTGTTCGTAAAATAATGTTTTGCTGCTTACTGGTTTATTTTGGGCAAAAAACCCAAGAGACATTTTTTGTTTAGAATGAAACAGGCTATCGGAAATAAATTTTTAAATGGTAAACAACTAATAAGACAAAAAGTTACATTGGAAATAAATTTTAGGGTTGCGTTTTCACCCCTTACAACCATGGGGTAAACCAAATAAATTACTGGCTAAGTGTCTTTTGGTAGTACAAAACGTCAGGTTAATTTCAATATTGTAACTTTTTCAGTGCTTGTGAAAAAAATTGTTATACAAATTTTATGTACCCCCTTTAAGGGGCTGTATCTTAACAAGGGATGCTCCAATGAAGTTTCTTTATATGAAAGATCCTATCTTTTTTTCGATGAGGAATCACCTCCTTAAATGTTTTACACTTATTCAGTTACACCCTGTATATCTCAATCATATGGGTTTTCTCTAGATTCTACTCTTCCCTTTGTAGTTCCAAGAAAAGTTGGTGTTTTTCTTTCATGTGTATTAATTTCAACTTGTATTCTTTGAATGATCATTTTTGTAAATCTACAAGATCTGCTTTGGACCCAAGTAGAAATTTTGTCTTTTATTGTTAAGATGCTATTCCTTTTTTTGGGACCTCCGCAGATGTTTTGTATCCATTACTTATTATAACCATGCGAATTAGTAACTGAGTCTGTTTTCAATTACATTCTGCAATATCTTGGTATTTGTTTACCAGTGAAATGAGAATGTTTTCCTCACCTTCATTGAAATTATGAGTCATTTTTTCTTAAGAGAGGCCTAACAATTTATACAATACACTTGGCTCTTTTCGATCAATTTTTCTGTATACTTTTGATAAAACTAAGAATTCTTAGGTTAAGTTTGATTCAATGTTGATGTTTCTAAACGGTCCGAAATATGGTACAAGCGAAAAAATGTGTTGCCAGCATATGAAAACCATGAGTTAAGGAATCCAGGATTCGTTTTTCATTGAAAAATGCATAACGTTCTAATCCATAATTAATTATTAATCCGAGTTTAGATAATCAACGGTTTAAACTCGCATTGAACAACCGGGCCTGAATAAAAATAGATCTTAAAAAAACTTCTAACGATCCAGAAATCTACATGCTCAGAAAATCCAAACCGCTCTTGGTTTAAAATAAATAAAAGGAATCAACTTAGTATCTAGGCATCATGAGTGACCAAGGTAAAAAGACTTCTTCACAAGTTAATTTAATTTTTTTATTAAACTATGAAATTTATTAAGAAGAGAAGTCACGATGTTGATTAAGCCTGTTATATGTGATTGTATTGTGGCATGGGGTGGGTAATTCAAGAGATGTCTTTACATAATTTGAACATAATTCAAAACACCTTAATTAAAATAATGCTGAAATAACAGTGAGATTATAGTTGAAAAACCTGAAAAACACGCTTTTGCGACAATATGGACCAAAAAGTTGCAAATAATAATTTGTCATTGACCAAAAAATTTCTTATGTAAAGCGTGGGGTGCTTGATATCAGTTATCTTATGTTTTTACACGCCGTATATTAGCTTCACTTGTATGTTTGTTTGTTTGTAACCGACTCCTTTGGGCGCGATTTTGACCCACTTTCAGACGTACGAATGATTTGAAATTTGGCAGGTGTACATAATTCCGGTGACAACGCATTAAGAAATTTTTGTTTAAAAAAAATTTTGTGATTATGGTCCGATTCGCTTCAAAATTGGTTCTGAGGGTTTTCGTGGTCAGAGATTATGATTCTTTTGTCAAAACTGAAAAATTCAAGATGGCGGCTCCAAAATGGTAGATGAGTTTCGTGATTATGGTCCGATTCTATTCAAAATTGGTATGTGGGGGTTTTTGGGGTCCAATATTATGATTTTGTAAAAATTGAAAAATTCTAGATGGCGGCTCCAAAATGGCAGACGAGTTTTGTGATTATGGTCCGATTCTATTCAAAATTGGAGAATAGTTAAAACAATTAAATAATAATAATAATAGTTTTAAAAACTAAAAAACACGCTTTAATAGAAAACAATATTTAAAAATTTAAAATAAATAATAGTTTAAAAACTAAAGAACACGCTTTAATAGAAAACTAAACTAAAAAGTAGAAAATAATTTTAAATTAGTTTGAAATAAGAATACCGTGATTAACAACAAATTTATTTCATCGTAAAAAAGTGTGGGGTGCTTTTCAAGATATTTTCATAATGATTCTACTTTTACCAATATCTGTCCATGAAATATTAACAACAATTGACATCAAGCACCCCACGCTTTTTTACGATGAAATAAATTTGTTGTTAATCACTGTATTCTTATTTCAAACTCATTTAAAATTATTTTATACTTTTCAGTTTCGTTTTCTATTAAAGTGTGTTCTTTAGTTTTTAAACTATTATTTATTTATTACTAGCTATACATAAAGATACAGTCATTATGAAAAGAAGTAGAGAGCACCCCATGCTTCTTTACATAGGAGGAAATTTTTTGGTCAGACTTAATTCTAATTATTTTTATCTTTTTAGTACCAATTGCTATGAAAGCAGGTTCTTTTAATTTTTTTTCAACAATAATTTTATTTTTAACTTTTAGTCCATGTTGTTGCAAAAGCGCGTTTTTTTTTATTCCACTTTTAACTTTTTAGTTCATATTGCCTACAAAGGCGTCTTTACAAACTTTCAGCCTACGAGAGAAAAACTCTTCGATCGATTCATCCACATGGCATTGAAGTTTTACTAACTTTTGGTGAACGTGTTGAGTCCAAACGAGCGCCACTCACCAAATCTTCGTAATTTAAATATTTCTTTCTGACGATCTTGTTGAGAATATCAGGTCATAGCTATGAAATTATTATTAATACCCGTGCAAAATTTCTAATGATTCAGTCGTCTGGAAGTGGGTGAAAATTAATTTCAAAGATTCTGTTACATACATTCAGGTAAAGCTAATTAAGTATGTGTAAAAAATCGAGGATGTTCAACTGAGCTAAGTCCAAGAGGATTTCACTTCTTATATAACATTCTATAATGTTCTCCATTGTTTTCAGGAGAACCTAATCTCTCCTGAAAACAATGGAGAACATTATAGAATGTTACATAAGAAGTGAACTCCTGATGACTGATGGGGCGATAAGACTTTGGTTCGTTTCCTGGACTTCTCTCAGTCTTTGGTATGAACACTGCAGCCTCCCAACAGGCTTACGGTATGGGATCGAAGATGAAACTGGCCTTGAACAGCCTTTTCAAGAAGGGCTCTATTATCTAAAGGCCATTTTGTAATAAGGCAGATAATATTCCGTCCTTTCCAACCAATTGAAAAGGTTTGAAGCTCTCAATGGCCCATTTGGTCTTTTGGGTGAATATTTTCCCCACTAGGCTTTTGCTCGATCTGTTGGGGTTTGTAACAACCCCTTCCAGCTGAGCATTTTGCAGTTCGTCTTCAACAACCTTGGACCCAGAAAAGTGTGTCTGGATGAGAACATTTATGCTTTCCTTCTGGTTTTCTGCATATCCACCGTTCGGTTTTTTGATCAAACCGATACCGTTGCTATGTTCTTTAGATAGAACTTTCCTGAGGCGTTGAGCTGGGGCTAATTCCATAATCCCCTCACACATTTGCCTCCCATGTTCTACTTTTGAATTTTTTTAGTTCATTTTTGTACTTGGAAATAGCCACTTTGTAGTCTTCCCAGTGTCCCAGACTTTGAGCTCCATTGAAGAGTTTCCTAAGCTGCTTGAAGGCAAGTCAAGTCAAGTTCCTCAGCAGAATCAATGGATATATGTTGGTCCCCAACTGCTTCTCGAGATGCTCTCCATAAGCATCCCAGTTGGTCAGTTTGGGTATACTATATCCCTCGAAGCGTGTTTCCGATGACTCCTAGTCGAGCCTCATGTGTTGATGATCCGACATCGAGAAGTCATCACATGCATGTCAGTTGTGAATGTGTTTTTTTACAAATGGCTCAGCAAGGGTTAGGTCAAAAACCTCTTCTGATCGCATCAATATCCTACTAGAGCTAGAGGTTTGCTGACACTCAACCCATACGGAACCTCTCTCTACCATAAGCCACTTGTACCTCGGGCCAAAAATATTCGACAAGTTGGATATTTCTATAAAGAATTCACCCATTATTTTGATATTTAAATCAAGACTGAAAAAATACCTGGTAGATATCTTCGTGATTTTTTTTTTGTGTACTTCTGTTCCTTATTTAAATAGTACATTGACGTCTTCAATGTTATTGTAAAAAATATATTTGTGCCTTTCAACAGGTGAAATAAATCTATATTCTATTCTGTAGGTGGGTTTGTTACCTTCATTGTCAATGTCTGTGTTAGTCGCAGACGAATTATCTAAAAGGTACTCACCTCTTTTGTGTCCATGCTTCCTCATGTGAGATGGTGCGTGTTTGCGTCGCAGCACAAAATGAAGTGCCTGTTTCCTCTTTGACACCATCTGATGAGGCTTTGGACTTCCTCTGGAGGTAAATGTGTCGGAAGAGTCCTCTTGCCTGTTTCAGTTGGCACTTCCACGATGGCGGTTGCCAAATCTCCAGTGATGAACTCTGGAACAGAAGTAAATTTAATGTTGGGAGCGAGCAATATAGCTGCTTGTGGTTTTTCATGAGTGTTGCAAAAAAGTTACTTTCAATCACATCTTAAACTATGTAGAGCAATACCAATTTTAAAGACAGGCAACAGCAATGAGTGTGATAGCTACAGACTCATTACCATAACTCCAGTACTGTCAAAATCATTGAAATCACTATTAGAGACAGATTAATCATTTTCCTAGAGATGAACTAAAGTTTAGATAATCATTAATTTGCTGCGGTGGGATAGGCAACGTGAATACCTGCAGTGTCTTGATGAAAGGTTACATTTGTTAGATTAACACGTTGAAGCACACAGAGAAATTCCAAATCGTTCGCGCTGTGACACAGACAGATTTGTATCTTTGTCTCAACATTCGTAACTCAAAAAATAAAATATTATTCCAAGTATCTTTGGAAAAACATTGCACTAAAATAAAATATTTGCGTGACACAGCAAATACAAGTAAATGACTTTCTTATGGCAAAGACGAAGCCGTACGGGTTGCGATGAAATTAGGAGGGGCAAATTATTGGCCGTCCAATTTAATCCAGATGTTTGAGGATGCAGTACGGCATTGTGATGCATTCGTCACCGACCTCCATGACGCCCTATGATGTTAGTGTCCATCAACGTGTTAAAAATTATGAACATAAGTTCATGAAGAACAAAGTCATACACTCGTATAATACACATTCAGAATCAAATTTACACCAACCTTACTCAAGACTAGCAGTAGGTCAGAACTCACCCAATCACGACGGAATTAAATATTATAATAAAATAATGAACATTGTAAAAGCTACCACAGAAATGTCTTTCAGAAACAAATTGAAAATGTTCTTAATTGAAAATGCATTTTATAGCACTGAGGAATTCTTGAATTTCTGAAATCTTCACATACTTCATCTATACTTAATTGATATGTATTCTATTTTGTAGTTTGTCTTTTAGTTTAGTTCAAGGTCCTGGACTAGTCTGATATTTTTTATATATTTATACTGGATGTGTAATCTTGATTGATGTTAATAAATTGTATTGTATAATAAGTGGATACTGTAGTTTATTCAATTATGTAATAGTTAACTGTTTGTTACCTTGCCAAAATGCACAGCAGTAAGTATTTTTCAGTAGTGGAAAAAGAAATGGCAAATGTTATTAAATTCATGAAAAATTAGACCAAAAGTGGGATAAAATTTTCTGTTTCTATATATTTTCTAACTCAGATTGAATTGTACCCACTTATTTTTTGTTTTGTTTTGGGTGTGTCATATAATTTACTATACCGGGTGTCCACGGAAGGTGGCTCGCCCCTATAACTTTTTTTATTTTCGGAGGAATGAAATTTGGAAGATCTGTTTCATGCATGCATAAAACTACATTTTTTGACAAGTAACTCAACTTTATGCAAATTCCGGATTCACCGGGAGTGACATAAACTTTCGATTTTCAAACGGGACACCTGGTATATTGTCAGTTTTTTTGTCTCCATATGACATTTAGTATACAACCATGTATCATTTGTTACTGTTTGTAACATTTTTTTTATTTTTTTTTCTAAATAAATTTTTATTCTTGAGTGCTATGTTCAAATAACTAATTTCAGTCCTAAAATGTTTGTAAAAATACAACTTTACTGTTTTCGATCAATATATTTCAGCAATGTGACGTTTGATTTTAAAATTTTTATTATTATTTTTTTTCAAATGGCAACATGAGGGCTCGTCGGGTTAGAAAAAAAGGGCATTTTATTACGATTAATTTGACACTGCACTCTATTAGGTTGAAAGAAAACTTTCGATAAAAAACTTAAAATATAACGTTAGAACTTTTGTTAAATGAAGAATTTTATTGAGATTAAAATAAGATTTAAAATCATCAAGTAGCCTGTGACCAACACAACTGAAACAAAATCATTAAATTGTTGCGGTAATTTTTTTTTTTTCATGGGGACCTATTTAAAACGAGGTTTATGATGTACTTCCTCCCCCACGACATGAATTAGAGGGCAAAGTAAGGGCAGTTATTCATAGAATTACACCAAGACAGTTGAGAAACGTTGTAAGAGCAATAATAAGAAAAGTTCATCTTTGTCAGCAACAAGATGGAGGTCACACTTTGAACATCTGGAACCCTAAAGATATGTAAATAGGTAGTTTCAATATAATTATTTCATTTTCAACAGGTGCTTCATTTTAGAAAAGTTCTAACGTTATGGTATTTTAAGTTTTTTATCGAAAGTTTTCTTACAGCCTAATAGAGTAAGGTATCAAATTAATCGTAATAAAATGCTCTTTTTTCTAACCTGACGAGCCACCATTTTGCCATTTGAAAAAAATAGTAATAAAAATGTTAAAATCATATGTCACAGAGCTGAAACATTTTGATCGAAAACAGTAAAGTTGTATTTTTACAAACATTTTAGGACTGAAATTAGTAATTTGAACGTATCCATAGCACTCTTAAAATAAAAATTTATTCCGAAAAGAAAATAAAAAAATGGTTACAAACAGTAACAAATGATACATGGTTGTATCCACCAACCAAAGATGGCGGGCGGCACAGGTTGTGCTCCCAAAGAAAATGAAAATTACAGTTGCAAACATTGTTTAAAAAAAGTGGTGGCAAAAGTGAAGTGTGTTAAATGTGAAGAGGTTTTTCACCCTGCATGTCTCAAACAATCTAGTGAGCAGAAAAATGCAGAATGCAAACATGAAATCTCACAAGGGACAACTAACCCAAACAGTGCCGAACTATCCTACCTTAAAGAAGAAAATAACCTTCTCAGACAAATGCAGGTGGACAAAAACGTGATTAGTGCTGGAAATCCAACTATTGCACGAGAAAATTGAGCTCTTAGAAACAAAAACTACCAACAATTCAAACCACGAAAAAAGAGGGCCGTCGACAGATAAAAAAGATGAAACCACAAACCCCAGAAAAACAGAAAACATAAAAAACCCACAACAAACAGAAGACTCGCAAATTCCAATAAATTCACCTGATGGGAATTCCAGTCTACAGGGTGTCCCAAGTATCACAGTGAATCAGGTAGCTGCTGAGATATTGAAAATTCAAAGTGAACAAAAAGTTAATGAATTAATAAATATGGTGAATGGGGATGAAATAAATCATCCACATCCTACCCTCTCAACAAAAAATGAGGAATTGGAAGAAACTTCACTGTTGTGAGAAAGCGGAGAAAAAAGCGAACTCACAAAGTAGGAAGGGGTGATGGAGATGATGACTTCTGTGGCAACGAAGAGATAAGCAAGAAAATATGGCTTTTTATATCAAAGGTTCCAGATAAAATAGCACCAGAAAACATAAAAAACTTCATCACAAAGCAAACAAACTCTGATGACGTCTATGTGAAGAAGCTCCAGACTCGAAACACAAGCACCAACAACCAAGCTTTTATGATTGGAGTTGACCCAAAAGCTAAGGAACAAGTGTACGAGCCCAATTTCTGGCCAAGAAATATATACTTCAGCCGCTTCAACTTCACTTGAGGTAAGCACTTTCTGGACCATCCACATGAATCCCACGCAAATGAAAATTTTCAGAGGCCAGCTTCATTCCAGACCATAGAGCAGAAATAAAAACTATGAAGAAAAAATCTTACTTACAACTAGTTCCTTTTATACTCAATGTCTAATTGTATCTATTTTTATATCTATTTTATATCTTGTATATCTATTCTATATCTTGAATATCCCATAATAATGTATTTTACTTATAATTCTTTGTTAGTTAATAGCACTCATGTATCTTTTCAATGACTTGTCTCATGTTTTTGTAAATAAGACCTGTAGATATCAATAAAGTATCTATCTATCTATTCTAAATGTCATATGGAGACAAAAAAACTGAAAATATACCAGGTGTCCCATTTAAAAATCGAAAGTTTATGTCACTTCCGCTGAATCCGGAATTTGGACAAACTTGAGTTACTTGTCAAAAAATGCAGTTTTATGCATTAAACAGATCCTCCAAATTTCATTCCATTATCTCCGAAAACAAAAAAGTTATAGGGGCGAGCCACCTTCCGTGGACACCCGGTATGTAGTTATTTAATTGATTTGTACATACAAGCTGTTTGTGTATTAGGATTTCCTATTATTCAATAAATTTCATTAAGTCATTCAAATATATTTACACAAGTACAAAGAATGTGCCATAGCAGCATGGGTAGGAATAACAAATTTTAATTAGGGTCAGCTGTGAATTCATATAATATGCCTTCTTTACGTTCTCCCCAAAAAAGGGTAGGAAGAAAATCAAATAGTAATATTACAGAAGGAGAGGGTGAAACAATAGACCATATTAGTGAAGGATTTCTTGACGGTAGATCCATATTCAATTTTTTTGCAATGGTAGTCTTATGGAGGTTCAACTTTGAGATGAAACCACGCTATCTAAAAGTGAATGTTAGTTTAGAGACATCAAATATTGGGTGCCCTCATCATCATGTCCATTCCACATGAAAAATCTACTTCTATATATCCTTCAATTAAAATTGAAACCAGTGTTGTTCGAAAGATTTCTGTATGTCATAGATGATTTCTGTTCGATTAAGGTTATGATATGATTTGTGACTGTGATCTGTTTAGTTATTACCAATAAAAATGGCTTCGAGAATTATGAGGCTATCTCTTATAAATTAATACTTTCAGGATGATATGAAATGCATTCAACAGGGTGAAAAGTATTTCATCTGAACATTTAGAAATGTGTAATTTGGATCCTGGATTACGAATTATCAAAGTCCATTTTCTTTCAAACCATCTTTGAAGTGACAACTACACACACGACTATTTTTATTGGGTTTTTTATCATCTCCTGAATGGATTTGTTACATACCATGCCAAGTATTTTATCCACATTTTTAAATCTTTTTCTTTTGTTGGCATTAAATCAAAATTGCAATCACTTGAGTGTCTGTGATTGCAGCCAGGCGCAAAAAAATGCATCATTTTAAGTTTCTTTCTCCTCCATCAGAGCACACTGCATCATTAGGTATGTATGTCTCATTTATGTTTATAACATTGAATTTTCCGCCAAACATTGCTTCCACCAATCAATAACGTAATGAAGCTGAGACAAACTTCCATGGAATTTGCCCACCAATTTTATATTCATCAATTATTTTCAAAATATACAATTTTATTGTCAAATTTTGATTATAGCTTACTTCTTGAGAAAGGTTCATTGAATCTATTTCAACAGAAATAAATCTTTAGAAATTTTACAAAGCATCTCAAAACAGACGAGAGATTCGAGTAATTTTTAGACCCATAAGAAATGCATGGTGAATTCAGTGGTCAGATCCACGGATGGATCGTAATTTAAAATTCCCGCCTAACCTCAATTATTTTTTTTATCTAAAAACGTTACTTTCTGGTTTCCAAACAGTAGAAAATGCTCAGGTATGGTTTGATGGGGGTTGTACAACATAAAGCAAAATAATCAAAGAGGGTTTTAGTTCGGAAAAACCGCCTGATATAATCCAACAATATTGATGTAACGTCATGAAGTTAGATTAATAAGAGGGTGGAAAAAAAATGTATCGTGAAGAAATAAGCATTATTTACACCGACGTATTTGCACAGTTCTCATACACAACCTGGGTTGATAAGAAACCCTAATTGAAATTTTTAAAAACCCTTTAATGAAAGAAAACAATTGAAATAACAGTTCATGCAGGAGGAGAAATGGGGTTTGTAAAGAATGGCCTTTTAATTTTAAAATCTGGGAAAAAAGTAGAGACCATCACGACATGAATGACATACATTTTATAAGGTGGGCAGAAATGCAACTGATTCCAAATATTCTTTGAAGCTTTTATTGTTTTTTTGCGGAAAGTCTGGAAATAAAAGATAATTAAAATATGAAAGTTCCACTATTGATAGACATGAGAATGTAGAATAAAAAAATTTTACTTTCTACTGTTTTTTTTTTTCAAGGAGTCCGCTCAAACCTAATGGAAAAGTGATCTATGTGGGGATTGCCTGAATTTTTAATATTGTTTAGAGGTCACAAAACTTAATTTTTTTTGGGTTTTTTTTTTTTTTTGAAAAAGAATTGATTTTGGTTTGGCTCCATTTGTTTAGGTTATGTTTGTTTTTTTATAGTTAAAAACTTCAACTCTCTTTTTTTCAACTAACTTGAACACAAAAAACAACCTTAAAAATAAACCTGAAAATTAACGAAAAAGTTTTGTCACCGATAGGGATCGAACACGGGATAATCCAGTGTCATTGGCTAATATCTCCTAAACTATTGGTTATTGGACTTCAGTGCAATGGTACCTTTCAATCAGAAATACTTCCTCTAATCAATATAAAAAATTCAGGCGATTCCCACATAGATCACAAGTTTGAGCGGGGTCCTTTTTTTATTATTCACTTTTATTTAGAATCTTAATTTCGTTTTTAGAATTATATTTTTTATTGGTAATTTATTAATTTCAGTTATATTTCGAATCTTCATTTCGGTTTTACAATTATTTTTATTGGTATTCATTCATTCGGTTTTTATTGCAGTTTTTTTCAGAATATATTTTCCTCCGATAGATATTACTTAATGATGTTTATTTTTATTTGATAGCATATTTATTCATTTGTGAGTGTCTAGGTTTTTCTATTGTTTGCAGGAAAAATGAGTCACCAGATTTTTAAATATGGCAGAGAAATATTCAAGTCATTCATGGGAAAAAAACTAGTTATATTCGTTTATTTTTTTAATAAAAAATTAATAATCCTCAACTTTAAATACATTTGATTAAATTTGAACTATAAATCTCAGAACTCCATCTTGGAGACGTCATTTGGAATTTTGATAAATTTATTACCTCCGACCCCAGACACAAATTGCAATACTTTATGTCAAACGATCAAATTGCCCTATTTAAATATTTAGATTTGGTTAAAGACTTTTCGACCTCAAGTAGCCCATTCTAGATTTTTACCACCACGCTAAAGGTAGAGAGGTACCATCAACAATTTTTGCATATGGCCTCGATATGATCATTTTGTCTCACGTTCCAAAGAACATAAATGTTTTTTCCCAAGTTTGGCTAACTCATTCCACCAAGGTGCGTCTCTATTGACTGCCTTTTGTTTTTTGGGCAGCTGGTTTCATATGCTTTCATTATATCATTTTGAAGCTGCTTGTAGGCTGTATCAAGAAATAGAAATATATTTATTCATCTGTTAAAGTAGCAATACAAATATGTTGTAACAAGTATCAATAACAATGTCTGTGTTATTAGCAGACAAATATTCTAAAAGGTACTCACCTCATATGTTTATATCTATGCTTCCTCCCCATGTGAGATGGTGTGTGTTTGCGTCGCAGCACAGAATTAATTGCCTGTTTCCTCTTTGACACCATCTGATGAGGCTTTGGACTTCCTCTGGTGGCGGGTGAGTCGATGAGTCCCCTGGGAAGTAGGCCAAGGCCATAACAATCTGCTTCTTGCCTGTTTCAGTTGGCACTTCCATGATGGCGGTTGCCAAATCTCCAGTGATGAACTCTGGAACAGGAGTAAATTTAATGTTGGGTACGAGCGATATGGCTACTCGTGGTTTTTCATGAGTGTTGCAAAAAAGTAACTTTCAATCACATCATAAACTATGTAGAACAATACCAATTTTAAAGACAGGCAACAACAATGACTGTGATAACTACAGATTCATTACCATAACTCCAGTACTGTCAAAAATCCTTGAAATCACTATTAGAGACAGATTAATCAGTTACCTAGAGATGAACTGAAGTTTAGACAAGCAGTAGAGTGAAATCACTATTGAGACAACACAGTGGTAGGTAGAGAAGGGGAAAACATGAGGCAGGGAGCAACACAACAAAATAATCTCACTCGACTGACCAGTAAATTGAGTATTAATTGACCGATCAAATTGACTTCGTACAGCTCTAAAAATGTATCAATGTTTTATTTTAAAATAACCCCATGCTGGGGTTTCCCACAGCTGATTTGTTTATTGGTATTCATTTCAATTGTATTTAGAAAGTCCATTTCGGTTTCTATTGAGGTTTTTTCAGAATATATTTTGCATTTTTTTTAATTAAAATTTCGGAACTTTCTCCTATAGATATTACTAAATGATGTTTATTTTAATTTGTTAGCATATTTAATCCTTTGCGTATTTTTATTTATTCACATTTTTATTTCCAGATGCCTGTTACTACAATAAGTACTATCTGTGATTGTCTAGGTTTTTTATTGTTTGCAGGAATATTCAAATTCATGTTAACAAAACTAGTTGGCCCTGTTGAGTACTCGTATTTTTTAATAAAAAATTAATAATTCTCAACTTTAAGTAAGTTTGATAACATTTGGACTATAAATCTCCGAACTCAATCTTGGAACCGTCCCTCATCTTGAAGCTGTCATTTGGAATTTTGATAAACAATTCATAACCCCTGACCCCAGACACAAATGTCCATACTTAATGTCAAATGATCAAATTGCCCTATTTAAAAATTTAGATTTGAAGCCTTCTTAACCGAAAGTCGTCCATTCTAGATTTTGACCCTTCTTATTTATACATTTTATAGAAGTTATAGAAGTGTAAGTTTCCTATGGCTTGTGTATTGCATTTACTAAATCATTCGAGAAGAATTGTTCATTAGGGAGAATGCCAAACATTCTGTCTTAATTATGAATGCACTCTCACTGCCAAAAGCAGATATGTGGGAATATATACAAGAACTTCGTTAAAATACGATTTGTCAAAAACCTTCGATAGGGTTCCCCATGATATTCTGTTAGAAAAGCTGGCCTAATTCAAACACTTCTCAAAGATCACAGGATTACTGCCGTGGGTACCATCCAATATTGAATAAACTACAACTACCACCACTAATGAAGAACGCTAAAGGTAGGGAGGTACCATCAACAATTTTTCCATATGGCCCCGATAGGACCGTTTCGTGTCGCGTTCCTAAGAACAAAAATATTATGGCTTCCTCGGTCCATAGAATTCCTGCTAGAATAGATCCCACTTCTGAAGATTTACAAAAACCAGAAGTGATTAGTTTTTACAACAGCACAAAAAGTGGGGTTGACATGGTCGATAAGATGACTACTTCTTACAATGTAACACGAGCCACAAGAAGATGGCCACAAGTAATATATTACAGTATTCTGAATATTGCAAGCATAGATGCATTTGTAATCCTGACACAGAATGTGCCAACAGCAGAAGATCATTTATCAGACACCTGGGTTTAAGCTTCAGTAACTGAAATTGTAAATACTACAAATGAATAACATATATTTTTAGGAATCAATGGATACTACCTCATTTTGCAGAATATTTTCAAGGGAATCCTGTAGCCCAAGATAATCCATTTTGCTTGACTTCATTGTGAGTTTTAATTTTGTTTTGATTTTTGACCATTCAACATTCACATGAAGTTGACAGATGATTCAAGTTCAATGCTCTCATCATTTAAAAACGAAATTATCAAACCAAGGACAAAAAAACGATCAGACAGATATCGGTATTAACTCAATTAATTTTACCTTCGTAGAATAAAGGTCAATGTTTCAATAATTGAGTAGATTTTTCTTGTAATTTGAATTGCTGCTTTCATCAATACTGCTGATTGCTGCAAATGCCGAAAAAAGAAAAAAAATGTGCTGGCAGAGAGATTTAAAAAAAAACGGAACAAGTCAAGGCGACAACTTGATGTCTGTTGAACGATGGTAGCTCGTTTCGCATTTCATCAGATTAAATTCTGTGTTTAGTAACCTCAAAAATCTACAAAAAGAATACGAACTACCGTACTACTATTCTGCCATCAATAAAGCTTGCAGTTACTCTGCGATATTTAGCTATTGTCGATTTGTTTACTAATCTAATGTATCAGCTTAAATTATCAAAGCAATCAATTTACTCAATTGTACCCGAAGTATGCGAAGCCATCATTGAAGTTCTCAAAGGATATTAGGTGTACAAGGCTCAGGAACAAATATGTAAATACATATAAATCCAATCCCTACAAATATAATAAAATACCAAAAATTTGCAAAAATAATATTTACTATAACCTACCTGATGAAATTTTTTTTTTTATGAGTTGAGAGATTGAAATTGACAACATAGTTGACCATACAGACTGAGCGATGTTTTCCATTTGGAATGGAAAACAGGGGTACAAGCAACAGATTTCATTTATGCCATGCAACATCATCAATATCAAGATTGGCAATATTTTGTTGCCTTGTCTGTACTAGCCTTTACAGACAAACAGACAGACAAGAATGCGAGTTGATATTGCATTGCCGTCCACTTTTGTTTAAAGTTTCAAATCCTAGCTCATCGGGAAGTTAGTTTGAAATCAAGTGCTTCCTACTATTATTATTATAACAGGCAGACAAACGAACAAAGTGACAAGAAAGCGAGTTAACATAGTCATCCGGTTCTGAGCTATGTTCAAAGTTTTAAGTCTCTAGCTCATCAGGAAGTTAAAAATCGATTGCAAAATTTGTACTGAACAGATAAAAGGGCAAGACAGTGAATAAAAACGTGGCACAAAAAATAAGTTTCAACCTGTTCTTTTTTCATTTTTTGTGTGGCATCATTTTCTCGATTTGTCTTCCATCTAGTCTAGATAAGCTCTTTTGTCTTGTATCAAGTTATTCGTCCTCTTGTCTCGTTAACTTGATTGAGACCAAACAAGAGGCGAGAATCTCTTGTATTAGCTACATTACTATATCAATATAGATACTATTTCAAATGTGGAAATATCGACAAAAATTGCTTTTAGATACGAAGGAATTCTCTCAGTCACATACTGTTGTCATTCATGTGTACATTCATTTTCAAGTATTATTCTCAAATAGAAGAAAAAGAATAAATGAATGAAATGAATCGTTGTTGAGTGTTCCTAGTAACTCTTTGTTGAATTTCTTTTTCCGCTATGAAACTGCAATAAGAATCTTTATTATAAAATATATTTCTGTTGAGCGAAAAAAAAATTAAATTATATTTTTGAATACCTACCTATGTGGAAAGTTAGAACGAAGACATTTGAAATACCACAAAGATTAAAAACAAAATGTCATTGAGAGGATCCCTTTGTATCGAAAAGAAATTTTTGTTTAAGATTTCCACGTCTGAAAGCTCATGATTTTCAATTTCTCATACGAAATGGAGAAGTAGAAAAATCCATATTTACTATAAATAATATTTTTCTTCTTTTTGTATATTATGATGATTTAACATCAGCTTAAGTTTTATCGCAAATCTGTATGATTTAATCGGGCTGGGCAGGTAGGTATCATGAGACCAAGAAGTAGCAAATAATAATTGTATAATGTACATGACAAAAAAAGATCTTCAATAATTGCAAATTTACAACAAAACCAAACATCTTTCTCCTTCCTCCTACTTATCAAGCACGATCATGTATTGCAAAAACATGGTGGTTGTAATATCTATGGGGTTCGAATGGGGGGACTTTGCTAAGGAAAGAAAAAAGATTCAAATAACATGTAGGGAACTTGAGTTGTGAATATTCAGTAATAGGAGGTGGTACTGTCAAATAATGTCCAGTAATTCCCATGCCGAAACGAATACTATGTTAAAAAATTAATCATACCTGCATGAATAATCACGTTCTACAACTCATCAAACAAGTTGATTGAAAAATACATTTTCACGAATGACATGTCAAAATAGTGTTTTTATATGATTACTTTCGTGAACCACCAACTCATTTCACAATTTTAATGCAAAAATTAAAAGAAATTCAACTTCAAATATTAAATGACGCACATAGAGACAAGAGACAATGCGTAGACATAATATCAGTATATCAGTATAGAACTTTTGTCTATGCATAATATCAACAATCAACGGTCTTGTCTTGCGATCACCGTTCACGCCAACCATCCAACCAATCAGAAACACGGAAACGAAATTCCATTTTGGATAGATTGCCATGGCAAAGTCTACTCTTTGGCCATGGCAACAGTAAAGGGTTAATTCGCAAGATACAAGTGGTATGCGTTTTTTACGAGTGATTGTGCTGATTGGCGGAAAATTAACCGATTTGCAGGTCTTTCAAGCACCTGTATTTTTCGGGGTCAACATTTGACTGGGTCGTAATGATACGATTGCAACTAGTGGAATAATATTAGATTTTAGCTTCAGAAAGTTGGGGGATGGCGGTAACTTTTTAACCGTGGATAAAAAAAGGAGGAGGTTCTCTATAGTCGACGCGTATATTTCTTTTATGTATGACCACGCATAACTTTTTACATAGTCCGATTTGGATGATTCTTTTCAAATGGATAGGGTATACCTCAAAGTTGGTCCATTTGGATTTGAAAAAAAAGTTCCAGTCCTAAAGGTAGGAAAATGGGGAATGATTGTTGGTTCACCCACTGAATTTTTACTTCTGAACAGATTCTACCACGCATAACTTTGTACTGGGTTATCCGATTCAGATAATTATTTTTCTATTGTATAGGGTGTGCTTGGAATTGGTCCCATTTGAATTTGAAAAAAAATTACAACCCTAAGGGTAGAAAAATAGGGGATGATTTATTGATTTTACACCTGTGAACCGATTCTGTTGAAACTTGGCACACATATGTAGTTCTGATGACACTACATCATAATGGAGGCCCGGAATTAATCTGATGATGGAGACGGAAGACAGTCGAGGAATCTCCCCAACGGTTCACAGCAGCTACCTCGTGTTTGGGGTAATATTTACATATATAATTACATGTTCTGACTGACTCACTGATATACGATCAACGCCCAGAACAAAAATTTTTACAACATATTTTTTTGATATTCGATCCCTAAAGGGGTGAAAAGGTGGGTGAGAAGGGGATACAAGTGAAAGTAGAGTTGGTTTTGAAATTAGAGAAATGGAAATCAGTATTTGGGCTCGTCTTCACGAATAAAGAAAAATAATGTGTTTCAGGGTTTTTGAAAATTCAACACTAGAGTGGTAAAATAGGGGTTGAAAATCTGTATAGTTAGTTTTGGAGTAAGGATCATGAAAATTAGTATTTGGGAGTCTGGGTTACAAATGAAAAATTACGGGTTTCGGCGTTTTTGGAAATTAAACCTGCAGGCGTGGAATGGGGATTAAATTGGGATTGGAAGTTTGTATTGGAATTCCGTTAGTTTTCCAGTTGGGGGTCATAAAAATTGATATTTGAAGTCTTTGTTACAAATAGAAGAAAAATGTCTTTCAGTGATTTTAGAAATTCAACCCCTGAAGGGGTGAAATGGAGGGTGAAAGTTTGTATGTAGGTTCCGTTAGTTTTCAAGTTCGGGTCATAAAAATTGGTATTTGAGGTCTTTGTAAGAGATAAAGAAATACGTGTTTCAGTATTTTTAGAAATTCCGTCCCTAAAGGGGTGAGTAAATTTGTAATAGTCGCCACAAAAAAAACAAAGTTCAACGCGGACGAAGTCGCTGGTACCAGCTAGTTATGGTATACCGGATGACACAGAGGATATCGGGTCACCCCTGTAACTTCTGCATTCGTCAACGGATTCTTCTGAAATTTGGTACAGTTATATAAGCAACCATTTCGAATTTGATCGCATGAGTCCAATATGGCGACTTCCGTTTTTTCTGGAAATGCCAGCAACTTTGTTTTTTCAAATGGAACACCCTGTATATTTTTACTTATTCATGTTCAACAGGTCAAAACAAGTCCAAACCTCATGTCAAATGTATTTTTTTTTAATTAAATTGAAATTGTTTTTTTTATTTTACCTCGTGGATAAATGAAATTTGGTCGAGGCTATTCACAAAGAGTCGCACATAACAGAAAAACATAATTTTTTATGAAAAACTATTTTTTATGTCACTTATTGATGAATCAATGCAGTCACATAACACTTTGATCAAAAATGTTTTTTTTTTCAAATGAAACCCCTATGGGCCACCTACATGTCTCTCTAGAACATACATTCAGGAAAAAAATTACATCATTTTTGTATTTCGGTGCAGTAACAAATTGTATACGTTCAAAAATCTACAACTAGTTCATGAGTTTCCTTGCGGTTCGAATAATTTTTCAACATAGTAAGCTGTGGAAAACAACATTTTTTAATCTTGCCAACTAATTGTGTTTCGCTGTCATATTTCCTCTAAACTCTCGAAAATTAGTTAACTTCCGAGAATTAGTAGAAATGGAAAATGAAAATTATAGGTTTTCGAGAGTTGAGATGAAAGATGACAGCGAAACACAATCAGTTGACAAGATTCTGAAATGTTGTTTTCCACAGCTTACTAAGTTGAAAAATTATTCAAACTGCAAGGAAACTCATGAACTAGTTGTAGATTTTTGAACGTATACAATTTGTAACTGCACCGAAATACAAACATTAGATGTCATTTTTTTCCTGAATGTATGTTCTAGAGAGACATGTAGGTGGCCCATAGGGGTTTCATTTGAAAAAAAATAATTTTTGATCAAAATGTGATGTGACTGCATTGATTCATCAATAAGTGACACAAAAAATAATTTTTCATAGAAAATTATGTTTTTCTGTTATGTGCGACTCATTGTGAATAGCCTTGACCAAATCTCATTTATCCACGAGGTAAAATAAAAAAACAATTTGAATTTAATTTTTTAAAAAAATTTTTAAGGTTTGGTTTTTTGGCCTGTTGAACTTGATTATGTAAAAATATATAGGGTGTTCCATTTGAAAAAACAAAGTTGCTGGCATTTCCAGAAAAACCGGAAGTTGGATTGTAATGTGATCGAATCCGAAATGGTTGTTTATGTAACGTAAATAAACTTAACTTGGTTTAACTAATTTATTTAACACTTAATCTACAACTTAATTTATATTACTACGCCACTGTATAGCTCGATGGTATGGGCTCGTTCAGATTGTCCTCTCCCTCTTGAGGGCGGTCTATTTATCTCCGATACAGCATTCTCGATGTTTCGAATTCTTCCAGTTGGCGACGGCATGTTCCAATTGTTTCCAATATTGACCGTTGCATTACGCGGAAAAGGGACTGGATGGTTCTCGAATATCTCCGGGGATGATCTCATCGCTGTCGACGGCAACATGTGAGGCGACAGGTCCGGCCTAGGTTCGTTACATTGCCCCCTTCTTAAAGACATTTCGTCCCGAAATTTCATCCTTGGAGCGTGACGATATCTGCATGACTCCCCATATCTGCACCGTGAAGTTCGATGGAAGTAACACTCCACGGTCTTCATGATCGGTCGTGGAAGAGGGTTACAGCAAACCAAAATCTTGACGCCGCTGGATCTGAATATCGCCTCCAGCATACTTCTTATGACTCTCCAGTCCAACCCATCAATACCACAGGACAATTTTGGAATTGCTAGATCCACCAGATTCTGGTCCACCATAGTATCTCTTAGTTTGGTGAGACTCTTCCAGACATCTCCATAGGACGGTTTATCTTGGGAATGCCTCTTGGTAACTAGGTAGTAGATGTTTCTCTGGCCTTTCTTCAACTGTAGCACCCCACCAACTTCTGGATCCTGCTCCCGCAGTGTTTGGAGTTGACCAAATTTCTTGGAGAACACTACGGCGATGCCCCTGGACATTCGAAGATCTTCTGCCACACAGTGCGCTAGTGCGTAGTCAGCAGGCACCTCGAAAAGGTCTCGTGACTCCTCTCTAGTAACCCCATGTAGAACTTTCTGCCCGTTTGAATACAAGGACATAAACTTCTCGAACGTCATATCATCCTCCGGTGGCTTGAGGGTGCGAACTTGGTCATGGTTTCCAGCGTAAGGGCCAACCTGTTGAAATGGACGACCCTTGGTTTCCTCGGGGTGGCTTATGGATTCGGTACACAAGGTCGTTTATCCTTTTCACGATCTTATACGGGCCTTCCCACGAGTTCCGCAACTTTGGTGATAGTCCACGACGACGTTTGGGGTTGTACAGCCAAACCAGGTCATCAACCTTAAATCCTCCAGCGTCGGCCTTGATGTCATAGGTCTTCTTCATTTTATCGCTGGCACTCTGGATGTTCAACCGGACTCGTTCGTGGATGTCGTCCATTCTCTGCCGAAGTTTGCTGACGTAGTCCTCTCCCGCAGTGTCTTGTCCTGGCGGTATCCCAAACTTCAGGTCACAAGGCAGTCGCAGTTCTCGGCCCATTATAATACTAGCAGGAGTTTGACCGGTGGACTCGTGTACTGCGGATCGATAGGCCATCAGGAACAAATGAAGATACTGGTCCCAGTCTCTTTGATGGTCAGAGACAACCTTGGACAAGTGGCGGTTGATCGTCCTGTTCATCCGTTCCACCATTCCATCGGACTGCGGATGTAGGGCCGTGGTTCTTGTCTTGCGGATGTTCAGCAGTAGACATATTTCTTGGAAAAGGTTGATTCGAAATTTCTGCCTTGATCCGAGTGCAGCTCCATTGGAATACCGAATCGACATATCCACTTTTCACCAAGACGTCGGCGACGGTGATGGCTTCCTGGTTGGCAGGGCATAGGCTTCCGCCCACTTACTGAAGTAGTCCATTGCCACAAGGATGTATTTATTCCCGTGGTCGGATACGGGAAACGGGCCGGCGATGTCAATGGCGATTCTCTCGAACGGGCTGCCTACGTTGTACTGACGCATCGGGGCCTTGGGGCGTACTCGAGGTCCATTGCTAGCAGCGCATACAGCGCACTTCCTGCACCAGTCCTGACGTCAGCTTGACAATTGGCCCAGTAAAACCGTTGCCTCACTTTCTGCAGGGTCTTCGTCACTCCCAGATGTCCTCCGGCGACTCCATCATGGATTTCCGCAGCACTTCCTCTCTTCTGTTCCTGGGAACAATTATTTGGCGTCTGTCTTCCCACCAATATCGGCCTCCAACACACGTTTCAGGATCCCATTGTCCAGAATAAGAGAGTTCCATTGTGCCCAATAGGACTTAACAGCCGGCGAGTAACCTGCGACTTCCTGCCATGATGGTCTTCGATTGCCCTTCTTCCAGCTGACGACTAAGCCAAGGTCGGGGTCTCTCTCTTGGTCTTTCTGGATCTTGCTGTCATTCCAGTTGTCATCCATTGCCGCGGTTCTACAAAGTGTTGCTTCTTTCTCTCTGCTCGTCGGCAATGTGAGCAATCATCTGACATGGTCTTCGCGACAAGGCATCTGCATTCTTATGGCTAGTTCCGGCTCGATGTTCGATCTCGAAATCGAATTCTTGGAGTCTCTCGATCCAACGTGCTACTTGACCTCAGGATTTTGAACTGTAAGAGCCATTTGAGAGCTGCATGGTCAGTTCTCAACAGGAATCTTCTTCCATACACGTACTTGTAGAAGTGCTCCACCCCTTTACAACAGCTAACAGCTCTCGCCTGGTGACACAGTAATTGCGCTCTGGTTTGCTGAGCGTCTTGCTGAAATAACCAATGACCTTCTCCTGCCCCTCCTGGATCTGAGATAGGACAGCTCCAAGTCCCACGTTGCTGGCGTCCGTATCCAAAATGAACTTCCTGTTGGGTAAGGGATAGCTCAGAACAGGTGCGTTAATCAAAGCCCCTTCAGCTTCCTGAACGAGTCTTGGCATTCTTCGACCACTGGAACTTTGTTTGACCTTCCGTGAGCCTGGTCAGTGGTTTAGCGATGTTTGCGAACCCCAGCACATATCGGCGATAGTATGTGCACAAACCAAGGAAACTTCGAAGTTGGTGAATGTCTTTGGGATGGGCCAATCCTTAACAGCTTTGATCTTCTGGTCATCCACTGCTACTCCTTCCCAGAGACAACGTGGCCGAGGTATCGTACTTCTTTTGGAACAGGTGGCATTTCTTAGGGCGCAGCTTCAATCCGGGGTTCCTCAATCGCAGGAATACTTCCTCCAAGTTTTTCACGTGGTCCTCGAACGATCTGCCGACCACAATTATGTCGTCGCGATACACTAGACACGTGTTCCATGAGAGTCCCTTCAGTACTGTTTCCATCAATCTTTCGAATGTGGCGGGAGCATTACAGAGCCCGAATGGCATAACGGTGAACTGCCACAATCCTGAGCCGATGGTAAAGCAGTCTTTTCTCGATCTTCCTGAGCGAGTTCTACTTGCCAGTATCCACTCTTCAGATCAAGGGTCGAGAAAATCGTGGAACCAGCCAACGTGTCTAGGGTGTCATCTATTCTCGGGAGAGGGTAACTGTCCTTCTTCGTGACATTATTAAGTTGGCGATAGTCTACACAAAAGCGTGTCGATCCATCCTTTTTCTTCACCAGTACGACTGGAGAGGACCAGGGACTGTCAGATGGTTCGATAACTCCTTCTTTTCCCATATCGCTGACTATTTTGTCAGCCTCTTCCTTCTTGGCAAGAGGAAGTCTTCTTGCTGATTGCCGGATCGGTCGGGCACCCCAGTATCAATCTTGTGCTGGACCACATTAGTTCGACCCCTTTTCCTTGTCCGGTGTCGAAGATGTCTTGGTACTTTTGACTAAATCTCTTAGTTTGGGCTGTTGAGCTGGTTTTATGTCTTTGGAAGAGATGGCAACTAATTTTTCTAGTTCTGTGGGCAAGTTGTTGGTTGGCTAATCGTACCTCGTACGCCCGGATCACAGATGAAACTGACGAGCAGTGCCCTAAAATTGTTCCTTTCTTTAAGGTCACTGGAAAGTAATTGACATTCATGACCCTTACCGGTACAAATTTTTCAGCACGTAACAGGGTTTTCCCTAGGGCAATCCTCGTCCAATTTTCTATCATGAAGTTTGGGCTCGAACATCATCACGTCTCCACTGCTCGCACTCCCGTCCAGGCGAGCCTCCAGGATGGTTTCAGCCCTCTCAGGTACGCTTATATCTTCAGCCAACAGCACACGGATCAACTCTTCACTTCTCCCATGAAGTACCAGCTCTTCTCCGTTGACACGTAGGACGCCGTCTTTGAAATCCAATTCAAACCCTCTGGAATTCATGATGTCCATTCCGATGATTGCATCGTCTTCGATGTCCGCTACAAGTGCCTGATGTTTCACTTTAGTGCTGCCCAAAATTATTTCAATCGGTAGCTCGCCATATACAGTAGCTGGCTCCCCTGTTGCTGTGCGTAGCTTCCAAGTTGTCGGTTCAATTCGTTCCGGTGTTCTGGCAAAGGAAGGTCCGAGAATTGTCCTAGTCGCACCTGTATCTAGCAGCATGGTGCAAGGCTCGTTATTGATGAGACCGTCTACGAAAACACCTCTGTTCTGTCGTTGCAGGATAGCGACATATGCGTTGTTAACCAGGGCTTGCTGGACACAGGCCGACGATTGCCCCTTCTCATCGACCTTTCTTAGTTTTCCTGCATCGGAGTCGATGAATGTTGGACATTTGCTACGCACATGTCCAATTTTGCGACAATTCCGGCATCTTATATGTCTTTTCTCAGGCAACACTTCCTTCATCACTTTTCTTATGGCAGCTTCCAAATTAGCAGGCTCCTGTGAGTCTTCCTCTATCATTCGGACTTTACTCTGGCTTTTGCAAGATTGTTTCGCTGCCTCGAATTCCAAAGCGCGTGCCAGTGCGTCTACGAGATGTGTTGACGGGCTAGTGTCAACGCTTGTCTGGTTTCTTGGTCACGGAGTCCATCCAGGAATGCTTGAACCGCTAGTCGCTCCATTACATTTTCTGGTTTGGCTGGATATGCGAGACGAACCAAGCGTGCAATGTCAGTTTCGAATTTTGTAAGGATTCGCCCGATTTTTGGCAGCGATTTTTCAGCTGGGAGTGGTATACGTGTTCCAAATGGGCGTGGCCATATCGTAATTCTAGATGTTTAATCAGCTGATCATAGTCCTCCTGTTCTTGGGCGGTGAGAGTTTGTAGAATATTTGTCGCTTCTCCACGTAATGCAAGTGTCAGTGCTACAGCTCTTTCCCCTGCATTCCATCCGTTTGCTTTGGCCGCTGCTTCAAACTGCCGGCGGTAATTTGCCCATGGAGTTTTTCCGTCGAACTGAGGCGGCTTCATGGAAAGCTTCCCTATTTCTGAAATGACCTTGACATCTTTTATACCCTCTTGAACTTTATCCACGTTCAAACTCAAGTCCAGCATTGCATTTTCGTTAACCATCTCTGTGGAGGACGCACTATTAATTTGTTTTTCCAGCTTACTGATCGTTTCCTTTATTTTATCTACCTCCGTGTTCATTTGCTCCCTAATTTTATCTATCTCTGTCTCAACGGTTCCCATTCTTTCTTCTAGAAATTTAGCCACACCACACAATTCTATTTTTAGGCCTTCAGTGTTTTCCAGGAACTTCTCTTCCAGGCTTCTTGAATTTTCTAGAAGCTTCTCTTCCAGATTTCTAGAATTTTCTTCAAGCTTTCTTCCACATTTCTAGCATTCTCTTCCAAAGTCCTCGAATTTTGTTGCAGCTCTTCTTTCAAGGATTCTATTATCGGACTCAAATCACCTCCGGGAACTTCGAATAAAAATGTTTCGGGGTCCTCACCTTCTTGTATAAGTCCTTCTGCAAGTCTTTCCTGGAGTACTTGCTTTTACCTGTTGTTTCCAGTTCCCTTTCCTCCAATTCCTGTTTCAATTCCGCTACCTTCAAATCCGCAAGGCGCACTTTTCTTGAACACATTTTGTCTTTGACGAGGTATCAGTCTGTTTTACACGAAAAGTTTATCAGTTTGTTAAAAATTCACTTCGCGAATTCTTTTCCACGGGCCACCAGTCTATTGTCTGTTTCACGCGAACAGTGTAGCAGTTTATATTCCCACGCACAATTGTCCACTTCGCGAAAACCGGGCCACTGTCTATTTTTGGGCGTACAAAAAGGTCTATCAATTTATTTTTCTGACTATCCACTCCACGATCACTTGTTTATTTTCAAAATCCCACTTCTGACACCAATTGTAACGTAAATAAACTTAACTTGGTTTAACTAATTTATTTAACACTTAATCTACAACTTAATTTATATTACTACGCCACTGTATAGCTCGATGGTATGGGCTCGTTCAGATTGTCCTCTCCCTCTTGAGGGCGGTCTATTTATCTCCGATACAGCATTCTCGATGTTTCGAATTCTTCCAGTTGGCGACGGCATGTTCCAATTGTTTCCAATATTGACCGTTGCATTACGCGGAAAAGGGACTGGATGGTTCTCGAATATCTCCGGGGATGATCTCATCGCTGTCGACGGCAACATGTGAGGCGACAGGTCCGGCCTAGGTTCGTTACATTTATATAACTATACCAAATTTCAGAAAAATCCGTTCACGAATGCAGAAGTTACAGGGGTGGCCCGATATCCTATGTCACCCGGTATAACAGTAAGTATTTTATAAGTAATCCTAATTAAGTGAATAGCAATTAGTAAAATCTAGTAACAACAAAAAATTTCAACAAAAAATTAAAACTTTCTAGTCTTAATAACTAAGATCCTAAACTAATTTTGAGTATGCGCCAAACAAACAATCAACGCAGATAATTGAATCAGTTTAAAGAAATGACAAAAAAAATAACATTAACATGCAACGTGAAATCTATAGCGATAAACCATAACATTCCAAAAATGTGCACTCCGCACGACCACTCGCAACGACGTGTGCCCTCTCGTGTGTGCCCGTTCAGATAGATATCTCACTGATATTAACTTCGAGAACACTCGGCAATTTCCGGCGAAGGGACACGCCACCGCAGCGCACCCCGCTGTCATCATTTTACGCAATTAATTTGCTTGTTTGTTTGGCGCAGACTCAAAATTAGTTACTTACACTAGTTTAGGAGCTTAGTTATTAAGACTTAGAAGTTTCATTTTATTTCTTGCTACAACATATAAAAAGTTATCAACCCTAAGGTGTGTGCTCAATGAATTATTTAACAAATAAGCAGCAAAATTACATTGTTTATTAAATATCTTGAAAATATATTAAAAAAGAATTGGAAAACTGATTTTACCTAAAAAAGGCAAATCAAGTTTTTTTTTTAAATGAAAACTGTAAACTGCAGATTTTTTTTCTAACGTATGAAAATGTGAGGCGGCGACACTGAAGTGTATCTATCGCTTGAGGAGCACATAGCCACGCACGAGCGCGCTTCACTAAATTTGTTATAACTTTTGATCTAATTGATCAAATTAAGCTAACAAAAAATTTTATTATAGAAGAAAAAAGTAGCTAACGAGATGTCATGTTTTCAAACGTGAAAAATAATATGAATAGGACTAGTACATATATGAAGTTACGTCAAAGTAGAATTCTCTATAAAATCAATTAAAGATCTGTCATTCTTTTGAATTTTTAACATCTGAAATTTTCACAATTTATTCCCAAAATGATAGAAAAAAGTCTAAAAATTTTATTTCAAAAAATATATAGAGGTGAAAATATTGAATAATTTAAAAAAATTACAAATTATATTGTTTAGGCCATGCTTCAAAGACCAAAATGTCTAGTTTAAAATGTTATATTAAAACTTTACAAGAGCACTCTTCAAAGCTTGAAACCTGTACTCTGAGATGGTTTCAGTGGTTTTATTTGAAAAAAATTGATTGCCTTAAGGGCCAAAAGTCAAATGCTACCATAGCTGCATTTTGTTGACCCCCGATCTGGAGTCTGCAGCCTTCGACATGGATGGTTTTGAAGATCAAACCTGTCAATATCTTACTTTTAAAAAGGGAACACAACCTAATCAACCGTATGAAGTAAGGCTTCGCGGACACTTCGTTAGCGGTGACTTCTCGTTTTTTCCGAATTATTATTTAGGCACAGACGCTCTGAAAGAGCGGTATACTGTAGAAATTGGGCTTGGTGGTTTATCAAAATAGATTATTTGCTTTGAAAAATATTGTAACCCAAGGTATATGAAAATGTCCTAAATATTGATCCAATTAGCAATTTGCATATCTTTCGAAAAAAATATATGTTATTCTACATCGTACAACATTCATTTCTGTGCAATTGGGGAAATCCATTACGAATATTTCACTCAGTAATAAATTAAAACATGAACTGGGATTCAAATTTACATGTAATCTTGTGACGTCAGATGGTTCCTGTTATTTTATTGTCATTAAGAATATTAGAGTATATTAGTATCAGGCTGTTCGACATCGCCCTAAACGTTCTGGATATTTAATTTGCTTGTGTTTGTGATATAATGGAAGGCAAAACTAAGATGTATAAAAACCCTGGTGCTTGCACTTATACCTGTAGAAGTTTGGGATCGACTTGGCGACACTTGGCCTACTTGATAATAGAGATTACTAGCGTGTCAGATGGCGCCAATTTCGATTTAGTTTCAATTCAGTATAGTTATTCTAATTCCAATTGGAACGGCAATAAAAATTAGAATACTTCGAGGAGTGTTCATATGCACTGCCCGGCAAATGGGGAATTTATATACTACCAGTGTTTTTACTTTCAAAGCGTTCCTGGTACAATCATAAAAATGTTCAGTCGTGTGGAAGAGAATTCCTTGTCGAAACTTTCATTGTCGGTCCAATTGGGATTAGAAATACTATAACAGGGTATATTTATTTACTCAGATTTCTTTTTGAGGCTAATTGTGCGCGGGTTCTAATTCTAGCTTTGCTATTGGTTTAAAAGAGACATCTGTCAAACTTCACCAATAGCAAAGCTAGAATTAGAAGCCCCCGAACATTGCACGAAGAAAGCACTGCCGTGTTGTTTTTCGTATTTTGTACGATTTGAATTTGAGGTTAACTGCATTTTGACAGACGGAGAATTGGAAATTAAATTGTCATTAAATTACAGAAAATATAAAATTCAATGCATACAATATAATGAACTATGGAAATATCATTATTAGTAATTCGTCAAGATTTTTACTTGCTTTTGGTACTAAATACAGGCGAAAATTCGAATCTGCGGCTTTATACTGAATACACAAAATGCAAATGTGGCCCATTCTACTAAAAGTATTCTAACACTACACTACCTGAAAATAAATAATTCCTCACGCACTAATGAATTGATGAACGAGTGGCTTTTTTAAAGAACAAACTTAGGAATAAGCTAAGCAAGATTTCATATCAAAGAGATGGAAAACGCATAGATACCGACAAAACACTGAAAATAATTTCATATAAGATGCTGCAGATGTCAGAAATTAAGTTCGGACATTAAGCGAGAATATAGACAAACATTTTTGGACGGCGCCATCTACCACAGAGAGAGAAGCTCTGTTGAAGTAACAGGTGGTGTCCCCTCAAAAATCTAAACAATATCGAATCAGTTCATTCACCAGGGTTTTTAGACATCTTAGGCAAAACCAAAGGATTTCACAAATATTGTATTGTTTCAATGTGCAATAATACGTCCTCTAGTAGTCATTAATGCGAGGTTATCTACGATTTTCCGTCCACGATTTGTGACGTGTAGAGAGTCGCAGTTGGGATGGAGGAAATTTTACGGGCAGCGTTGCCAACCAAATATCATAGCCGCGATTTTGATGCTTATTTGTGCATATTTTTACCAATAATGAATGATTCTTGACGATTTTCGACCATGATTTATAGATTAATTCTTAAGACAATTTGCAAAAAATTTCAATTTCCAAATTATGAACTCATTATGAATAGCCAAAAAGCAAATTAGTCTTTAATAAAAGAATAAGTTTCATATAATTCATATATATTGTTCAATCTGAAACAGAAACGATAAATATGAATATGGAAATTCTAACTTAAATACAACTATAAACTCACATCAAAATGATCCTCACACCAGTAACGATTTGTTTCCCTTTTCATTATTTGGCACCACTTACGCCGTTTTTTGTCGTGTCTGGGCACAGAAAAAAATAATTTACTGCGACTAAGGTAAGTGCAGTGAATATGCCCATGTTAAGCGAAATCCTTGATAAAAATTAAAAATGCAAAATATTCAATTCGTTTTTTTATAGAAAGCGTAGTTTTAAATCTAAAGAAGTGATGTTTGGACAGTAATGGATGATTTAATCTTTGATATTTTTTTATACCATTTTTTTTTATTAGTCTTACTGGCCATATTACCAACCCTGACGTTAATATAATATGCCCATGGCATGTTCCTAATGTGCCCAATGATTAATTTTATCAAGAGCAAACCAACATATTATATGGCAAGTATATTTAATTGGAAAAACAAATTGAATGATGACAACAAACCAAACAAACCCAAAATTCTAATTTCACTGAAAAAATAAACTTGAAACTTCACACCGGTAGGTAGACATCTCTTAGTACTGAGAGTACAAAAAGTAATTATCAAAATAATAACAAAGCCTATCTTAAAAATATATAATTTATTCTTAAACTAAGGCCCGGTTGTTCAATGCGAGTTTAAACCGTTGATTATCTAAACTCGGATTATTAATTGACTATAGATTAGAACGTTATGCATTTTTCAATGAAAAACTAATCCTGGATTCCTTAACTCATTGTTTTCATATGTTGGCAACACATTTTTCCGCTTGTACCGTCATTCGGACCGTTCATAACATCAACATTAAACACAGAACTATAACATAGTTATAGTTCTGTGACATTAAATCAAACTTAACCTAAGAATTCGTAGTTTTGTCAAAAGTATACAGAAAAATTGATCGAAAACAGCCAAGTGTATTGTATAAATTGTTAGGAGTCTCTCAAGAAAAAAATTACTCATTATTTCACTCGTAATTAAATTCCAAGATATTGTAGAATGTACAAAACGGACGCAGTTACTAATTCGCAAAAATTGAAGTTTGGGCTATAATAAAAGTAATGAATACAATACCATCTGCGGAGGTCCCAAAAAAAAGGAATATCATCTCAACAATAAAAGACAAAATTTCTACTTGGGCTCTGTCCAAAGCAGATTTTGTAGATTTACAAACGATCATTCGAAGAACACAAGTTGAAATTAATACACATGAAAGAAAAACATCAACTTTCCTCGGAACTACAAAGGGAGGAGTAGAATCTAGAGAAAACCCATATGATTGAGTGTTTTGAGTGTACATAGGTGCGTAAACATATCTGTAGGAGTCATCGTAAATCATATGCGATGTGTACAACAATAGTTAATTTTCTTTTTTCCCTTTCTACAACTCAATTCTGGAATGGATTATTTTTTATTTTTCGGTGAGGAATGCATTCGCAATAAGTAACTAAAATTTTATATCAACATATCTCTGTTTTCGGGTTAAGTGGAAGAGTATTTTTGATGGTGTCTAACACTTAACAAAAATAAACTTCGCCCTTTATTTTCAATAATATCTAGGCTAGTTATCACTATTATTGTATATACTTATTTGAAAATAATAAAGACGATTATTATTATTATTATAAACAAACATTATCTTTGAAACATAGGTAATTCATCAACCATCAATGAATCAACATTTGCTTGAGATTCCTGAGAACAGATCATGTTTTTCATGTTGCATTTGTGATGATTTAATTTTAGTTTTTTATGTCAAACGTTTTTGGTATGAAAAATCAAGAATTGATTTTTATTTGGAAGTTTATTTTTTGTTACGATTTTGCCTTTGTAATGAGGGGTGATTTTTTGTATTTCTGTTAGTTGCGGACGATTTCTTTAGGCAAGCGAAATCTATTCAAAATTTATTTTTCTGTCCATTCTTCCAAATGGTTTCTAGGTACCGTAATTTCGGGTAATTTTGGCTTACTTGAATTGGTACGTTGTCTAAATACGGGTTTTCTTTTTGTGGCAATATCAAAAATTTCAAAAAAATCGTCTGTCTGTTATATCTACGAACATCTTTGCAGTCGGGTATAAAACAAAAATATTCAACACAATAATAATTTTCAGAATAGTCAATGTTTATTGCAATGTCAAACAATCAAATAGGTTAGAATCGGCAAATTATCTCCTTAAACCCCCAAATTCATGAGATTAACTTAAACCATTGTTAAACTAGGTTTATCTCATAAACCCGTATTGAACAATGAAACGAAATTGGTAATCCTGGTTTAAGCCAAATCACTTGGTCATCCTCGATTGAACAACCGGGCCTAAGGAAACTCTTTAAAAAACAAAACAAAACATAGGGCATATTAACTCCCCTTAACGATAGGTGTATTAGCGACAGAAATAGAAAATGCTTCTCAAAAGTTGTTAACGGTAATTTATTAAATTTTTTATTAAATGTAGTATACTAAAACAATAGTAAAAAGGCGTATTTTAAAATGATGTACTTGCAGTGATTGTAAACAAACATACACAATATTTACACTCTATTAAAGCACGTTTTATTTTTATAATCAATAGCGCCGAAAACGTATGTCCTCCCTTCAACCTCTCTGAGGTGCGTTCGATTATAGACTCCTAGAGTAGAGTAAAGTATTTGAAGGTTTCTTAAATTTACTCTGGAGTTGAGTACTATTCACGTAATATTCGAACGGTGCGGAATATATTTGGAGTTGTTTACAAAGTCCGAGTGACAGAAGGTTCTGAAATCGGAAATATAGGTTGTTATTGTTAAAAAAATACGAAAACAATGAAAGTTGATGAAAACCAGAGAAAAATATTGTTGACAATAGCAGATAACTTTTCTAGAATATTGTTCGCCAATTGTAAATTAAATGTTAGTATTTATGGTAGGGGGAATGACAATGGTATATTCGAATGACATGTGATGGTTTCGAAGTAGTTTTATTAAAAATATGTCCTTGGTTAAGAATTCTAGTGACACAGTATGAACTTGGTAGACCATATGTTTCTCCAAAATTACAACTATTATCTGCGAACAGTATTAAACACATACACATGAATAATCTCAATATGTAAGAGTGTGAGACAAAGCATAAAGATATTTTCCGTCTCCCAGAGTTATGTTATTTTTGTGGAGTTAAATAAACCCAGCTATTTTGTAGAGTTACGAGAGTTAACTCGGTAGCGAATACTCGGGTATTTTCGAACGACAGTCTTATAGTAAAATATACACAACTTTACGATTTCCGAACGCTATTTAGTAAATTCTACTCGATGGAGTTAATAATCGAACGCGCCTCTGGAGAGACTAACAAACACAGATTTGGCTCGTAGTGCTATAACTACGAAATATTGAAGTGTTGACCGCCCTCTATTAGCAAATAAGCTAAACATTTTAAAATTACACCGGGTGAGCATATTACCAGCATGGGCATATTCATAGCACCTACCTTACTAGAGGACGTATTATTGCACATTAGAACAATGCAATATTTGTGAAATCCTTGGGTTTTGCCTTCTATGATATCACTATAGTCATCCAGCAAGAACAACCACAAGCAAATTAAATATCCAGAACGTTCAGAGCGATATCGAAGAGCATGATGCTAATATACTCTAATATTCTAAATGACAACAATAACACATAACAGTCATATGACGTCACAAGATGGCCGCAAAGAAGCGCGCGCGTTTACATGTGAATTTGAATCCCAGTTCATGTTTTAATTCATCACTTAGTGAAATATTCGTAATGGATTTCACCAATTGTACAGAAATGAATTTTGTACGATGTAGAATAACATATATTTTTTTTCGGAAGATATGCAAGTTGCTTCAAGTTATGGTTATGAGTGAAAACATTAAATATAATAACATCATTTTTGACAAATGTTTACTGATTTTTTCAAAGGTAATCGCCATAGAATACACCTGTAGTCTCAAATAAATTGGGGCGCCGCCTCGAAGACGGAAAAGAATAAAAACTGTAATTTTTGACACATTTTCGCTTTTATCTCGGTTAATAATGGACGAACGTTAACAATTTTTTCATCAAAACGATCTGAGTAACCCATAGTCTCAAATCAATTTGGGGCACTGTCCGGAAGACAACAGAAAATAGAAGCTTATATCTCGGTTAATACTGGACGGACGTTAAAAATATTTTCACCAAAACAATCTAAATAACCTATAGTATGCACCTATACTCACTCTCAAATCAATTTGGGGCGCCGAAATTTGTTGTCCCTGGTTTTAAATCTGAATATGTCAAAGTTAATATTGGACGAACTGAAATATTTTTTTCATCAAAACATTTCAAATAACCAACAGAACGCACCTATTGTCTCAAAATAATTTGGGACACCGTCTGGAAGATGGGAAATGGATAAAACTGTCATTTTTGACATATTTTCGCTTTTATCTCGGTTAATACTGGACGAACGTTAACAATTTTTTCACCGGTAAATATTTAGTTACATCACTCATGCATTCCGAATATGGGGAAAACACTTTTCTTACGTGTTTTTGCCTCCTGAACACGAATCCGGAAGAAAAATGCGGCGGTCTCATACCGTTTCAGAGTTACATCGCTTTTTCCGAAATAAATTTCAAGCACCGTTTTCTCGCACAAAACTCACTCAAAATGCCTCCTTCTTTTTACCAGCATAAACAATACACCCTAAATCACTTATTTTCGGCACAACTTTGCACAAAATATCGTCGTTTTTATCGAAAAAATCCTCCTTCTTACACAGTTGCAAATGAATTTCTTTGACAGATGACATTTATTAACTTTTTTAATTTTTCATGTTGGTAATAAATGAATCGGACTGTGTAAGAAGTAGTGCGTTCCACTAAGCGCTCACAACGATCACGCTCACGACCGCGGTTTTTCCCGTTCCACTTGCTTGCGAGCATTACAATTGAAAACTCAAGTGGAATGGACTGGAGCGTTTACCGTTCATGTAAACATTACAAATGGCGAGCTCGACAATAAGTCAGAAGCTTGAAGAGGTTACGTTTTAATTCATTTATATTTTAATAATTTACGTTTAAATACAATCAAAATGTCTTTTATGGTGACAGTTGGATATTTGTTGATGAAGCGCAATAATGCTTGAGAAACTATTTCTAGTTCCGATGAAGAGTGGAATGCAATTTTACTAAATCGCGATCGTGAAAAGCGAAAACTTGATCGTTATTCAGATGAAGAATATTCACTTGTGGTCGCACGTTGAGCATCTGCGGGAGAAACATAAGTTTCCACTAAAATATTTCTCTCCGAGTCATACAAGGTAATTTTTCTGTCGCCATCTTTAACTTTTAAAAATTGCGCCGAATTTCTCAAAACGTCCACTTTGACCCAGTTCTTCAGATGGGTCGTTGTGGGCTCGGCGTGAGTGAAAATAATGACGTCATTAGTGACGTTTTCGCCACGACCATAACGACCGTGGTCGTCATGTGGAACGGCTGAGGGAATATTTTGATCGTTGTGAGCGCTTAGTGGAAACGACGATATTTTGTGCAAAGTTGTGCCGAAAATAAGTGATTTAGGGTGTATTGTTTATGATGGTTAAAAGAAGGAGGCATTTTGAGTGAGTTTTGTGCGAGAAAACGGTGCTTGAAATTTATTTCGGAAAAAGCGATGTAACTCTGAAACGGTATGAGACCGCCGCATTTTCTTCCGGATTCGTGTTCAGGAGGCAA